>VAHH01000015.1:0-102451 GCA_013357305.1 Radopholus similis
TAAAATAAAAAAATTCGGTTCCCAAGAAGTGAATTTTATTTTTTACCGATCCTATAAGGGGCGGTAAAAAATCATTTTTTACCGGTAAATTTACCGTTTGACAACCCTACTTTAACGCCAGCCAATCCCATCAACTATCGCTTTTTGTCTCTTTCATAAATCATAAAATACTTATCGTTAATCGAAACATGAGAGTGGATGTGGCTGAAACTATGAAACATGGAAATCGGTGCATATGTGAAAACTGACAAGTCACATTTCTCGCCCTTGCTGGGAAATAAAAATAAATTGTATTGTGACTGCTGATTGAGCTCTGGATCGATAAGGTTTTAGTAGTAGTT
Source organism: Radopholus similis (assembly GCA_013357305.1). NCBI lineage: Eukaryota > Metazoa > Nematoda > Chromadorea > Rhabditida > Pratylenchidae > Radopholus > Radopholus similis. The sequence goes on from VAHH01000015.1 coordinate 342, forward strand.
GGATGTCGACTGTCGACGTGCCTCGTGGAATGTGAATAAATAAACAAATGAAGTAAACCGGAACGGGGCTGGAGTAAAAAGAATGGACATGGAATAATCCTTTTCTTGTTAATAGTTAATTAATTGTATACAGCCATCGATATCGGTTGCTTCTTTTGGCCAATGATAATTGGCATCTGTTGGAACTCAGAAGAATGTTTGTTGCATATTGCAGACTAAAAGACCTAAAGGGGTAAAATGATTTTGCTCTGGATGGATGGGGTCATCGTCGCTGCTGGTCGTATTTCGGCTGAGTGGGTTCTCTCTGCAATTTTGCAAAGTGTGCAACTGCTGAACTGAATGTTTCGCGCTGAATGACCCTCGTGACGACATAAAAATCCATTCGAATCCAGCCGCTGGGCTAGAATTGCTCTCGAAATGAATTGCGCCCCACTTGCTACGGAAAAATCCGATTATTGTTCCTCGGTGCGGACCTGCGGAGCGCAAACTTCGGAAGAATCAATCTGCTCGTCCGCTAGTCCTTTCTTTTCTGCGTTCCACGACCACTTTTTGCTCTCTGACGTGAACCGAACAAAGAATGAGTAGAGAAAGAGGATAGGGTCAAAGTCAAACAGCTCTGCTCTATTCCGCCTGTTTTTAGAAGTTGGATTGACGGAGGCGAGATGTGGGCGGCGATCCGACGAGCAGGGCGGGCGAGGAGGCAAACGAAAAGGACAGACACATCAAATCAGCATACCTACTTAGTACATACTATATGTGTAGGTTAGGCGAAGAAAGAACGGAACTGGCCGTTAAAACTTTTGCACTGGCCGCAACATTTTATTTGCTGGGAAAATGCTGCCTTTTTCGCTGGCTATTTGCACGACTCTTCTCCTTTTGATCACTTCGGCCCATCCTGAGCAGAGTTTCTACGAGCTGCTCGGTGTGCCGCCAGACGCGGATACACGCACCATTCGCAAGGCTTTTAAACGGCTTGCCATCCAAAAACATCCAGATAAAAATCCGGTATATTTTTGGTTATGGGAGTGTTAATGTTCGAGAATTTGTCTAGGTGTTTTTGAATATGAAATCAAGTTAAAATTAAAAATAAAAATATTTTAAAATCAGTGGGCTAGGGAATATATTTTTATTTAGCATTTTTGTTTCAGGATGATCCAGACGCGCACTCTGTTTTTGTACGTATCAATCGTGCTTACGAAGTGCTGAAGGACGACGAGTTGCGCAGAAAATACGATCAGTTCGGAGAAAAGGGCCTGGAAGATGGGCATCAGGGCAATGGTCAGCAGTACCAGTCATGGCAGTTTTATCGCGACAATTTTGGTGGAGAAATTGAGTATTTTATGTTTAAAGCAAAAATGATTCTAGGCATCTATGATGACGATCCAGAGATTGTGACGTTGTCAAGGTACTTTTTTAAATGCCAACCAGTCGGCAGACACGTGTCCAACTCAATTTTTGATTGGCAACGCTGGTTCGAGCCTGCCGGCGGCAAATAGATTATCTGATTTAATTCCGTTTCAGGGCGGATTTCCAGGAGGAAGTGTTCGAGTCGGGCGAGGTCCCATCCCTTTCCATCCCTTTATTAATCGATTTCTAGGTCTGGTTCGTCAACTTCTATTCCACTTTTTGCTCGCATTGTCACGCCCTTGCACCCACTGTGAGCACAATCCACACCACAATTTCCAAAAATAAACTTCCACTTCCAGTGGCGAGAGTTTGCCAAGGCAATGGACGGAGTGGTGCGCATTGGTGCGGTGAATTGCGCTGAAGACCCTGAGCTGTGCCAGTCGCAACAAGTGCTCAGCTACCCTTCGCTAGTGCTATTTCCTCAGGTTTGTTAGACAATAACCAATTTAAAAATTGTCAATTTATCTCAAAATAAAGTTTAAAACCTTAGCACTTTTCTCCCCCAAATTTTCAGCGCATTTGGTTCCAAGAGTTACGCGATTTGGACTCGCTGGTCGCATTTCTACTCCCCCGTCTACCTTATCACCCTCTATTCCCGACCAACCCGGCACAATTCCCTAATTCCACACGTCCTCTGCTTATCGAAATCTGTGATCACGATGACACGGAAGATTGCTTCAGTGATGAAGAAAGGTACGTTGTGGGACAATGTGTTACCAAAGACAAAATGCCAAATGGCGACTTTTCAAATCGGACAGATAATTTTCCAATAATTGCTGTTTTCAATGTAGAATGAAGTGTGCCGCGATTATTGCTCGTCTATCTGGTCAGTTTGCAGTGCTGGAGTGCGCGCATGGTGCTCGCGAACTCTGTAACCAAGTGTACCAGAGTGGAAGCGGTAACGGAGTGTACTTCTTCCCAGAAGGCAGGAAAACAGACGAAAACGCGAAGGTACAAATTACAACTCTCTAGGTTCAGGGTTTTGTGGAAAATTATAAATGCTGTTCACTATGATAAAAGCTAATCAAAGATATGGGAACGAATCCAATTTTGATTTTCCGTTAACAGGAATTGTTTTTCGCCGATCTTGTGGACCTTCGCTCGCAGCTGCTCCAGCTGCTGCCTCCCCTTCCACGTCTGGATGCCGATAAGCTGAACTGGCTGCTCAATCGGTCCCCTGGAGCGGACAGCACGACGATGCTAGTCATTTTTTCGGGAGTAAAGGAACAGCCAGAATGGCGGACATTGTCACTCCGATTCCACGACATGGATGTTAGTTGGATTTTGAAAATCCATTTTTCATTCTACAGGTCAACCTTATGTTTTGCACGACGGAAATGTCCGTCTCTCCCTGTGCGCAACTGCACCTCGGCGAATTGCCCCGTCCGGTGCTGTTCCGCGCCTCAGGGGGCTTCGATATCCACTACGGTCAGTTTCGACCTTCGACTTCACTCGATCCTGTATTTTTGTCCCCTACTTCCTTTTCCATCCGTATTCATCTGGGCATTTTTCTAACGTTATAACCCCTCAGGTAATTTGCCAATGGACGCACATCAAATTGCCAAGTTTCTGGCTCGCTCGCGTCATTCCTCGCTGGTCGTTCTCTCTCCACGCGAATACAGCCGAATTGCGGGCGGTGCAACAGAGCTATGGCTCGTCGACCATTTTGCGCCGTGGTGCCCTCCTTGTTTGCGGCTGTTGGCCGAATTGCGCAGAATGCCCGCCCAGGTGGACGGTCGCACAATCAGGGTGGGCTCTCTGGACTGTGACGCGCATCGCGCAACCTGCAGAGGGGCAGGCGTGAACAGGTCAAGAAAGGCCGCTGGAAGAGGATGAAGAGCTTGTTCCCATCGCCCTCCTTTCTTCAGCTATCCCCACTCGATTCTACTCACTCCGGATGGCGCCCGCCACTCGTTGGTCGGGTTCCACGCACTTGATCAGCTACTCGATTTCATCACCGAGTCACTGAATCCCTCAGTGGAAACACTGGACGCCGCTTCCTTTGCACGGCGGGTGCTCCAACGTCCGCCTGGGCAATTGTTTTTCGTTGATTTCTACGGTAGCATCTCTCCACCGTTCATCACAATGTGCACATTTCAAGCCCCATGGTGCGGTCCATGCCAGCAGTTGGCGCCCGAGTTTCGGCGATTGGCGCGTCAATTTGCACAGTACTCACACTATGCCGATCAAATTTCGTTTGGCGCCGTCGATTGCCAAGCGAATGGGGCACTCTGTGACCAAGAATATGTGCAAAACTATCCAACATTGCGACTGTACCGACATAGAGCTGATATACGACCATAGTGAGCTCGATTTTCGAAAAAATAAATGAAAGACGGCAACGAAGAACAAAAATCAGTCTTCGAAGCGAAGTTTCGCATCTCTCTCTCACTTTTTTAAGTGACTACCCGCCGAACTGGTGGCGCACTTCGTCCACGATGGCCCAATGGCTGGGTGAAATGATGCCCTCGTTGGTGCTGCGTTTGGCCGGTGATTTCCACTCCACCGTGCTGGGAGCACAAGAACCCTTCCTGGTGGACTTCTACGGTACAAAAAAACAAATATTTCTCCTTTTCTGCAAAAAATTGACTTCTTTTTTCAGCTCCGTGGTGTTCACACTGCGTGCAATTTGCACCCACTTTCGAACAGCTCGCAAAGGTCAGTCAACTATCGAAAAATGGCAATTTCTATTTAAGAACCTTTGCGCATTTCAGCTGCTAGAAGGTGAAGTACAGCTTGGCAAGGTTGATTGTGATCGTTTTGGGCACATCTGCCAAATGGCCGGAATCCAAGCTTATCCGGCGGTGCGACTCTATCTAGGTGCAGAACATGCTGGATCGCGACAAAATGTGCAGGGATTGACGATACAACACATTCATGACGCGAAAGAGATGGTGCGGAGAGTGCGAGAAATAATCCATGCCAAGAAAGGTTCTTGGTCAGAAAAGGATGAATTGTGATCTCACCAAACAAACAACTCGATCAATTATAAGTTATAACAGAAAAGTGTACTTTAAGAAGGTTTGTGTAAGTAGGATCGGAAAGAACTAAAACTAAAAGATCATCAATCATCAACAGTTTATTTTTTTTCACACTTCATTGTTGTATTTATATTTGTTTATGTTGCTTCGGCTTTTTCAAAACCCATTCTTTCACTTTTTTCCGGTTTAAAGGTTTAATCAATAAACGAATACCGGACAATTGGGCATCAGACCTAATATTGAACAATTGGGCACCAAATGAGAAATTTGATTCGTATGGTTCAAAAACAGCCGATCTGATCAGTATTTGACAAAGTTATGACATGCCAAATTTTAGTCTAACCTTAAACAAGTCTATGCAAGCCTACCTAAACTTAATTCTAAGTTCAAAATGTCTAAGCCTAAATTGTGGCCAAGTTTATTTTTAAAAACTTCTCATTTGGTGCCCAATTGTCCAATTTTAGGTCTGGTGCCCAATTGTCTCCGGACACCCAATAGTGTAAGGCTATAGAAAAAACGACATCCTTCATATTAAGTATGTACCTAGTAGCCTAGTACAAATGTAGTTACTCAAAGTGGCGTAATGTATTTAATAGCGATGAGGGACAGCAGCCAGCAGCGGACAGTGAACAATGAAAGAAAGAGACAGACATGACGAGAACTGACAAGGGTTTGCGGTTTGACGAATGATTCATTTTAGAAAATTGTTTGTTGGAGAGAAATGGCGCAACCGAATCTGCAACAAATCTTTCAAGCGGTTGATCGTGATCGTTCCGGCCAAATCAGTTCAGATGAGCTGCAGAGGGCGCTTAGCAATGGCACGTGGCAGCCATTCAATCCGGAGACTTGCCGCATGATGATCTCCATGTTCGACAGCAACAACGACGGCGGCATCAATTTCTCCGAGTTCCAAGCACTTTGGAACGTAGGATTGTAGAGCTTTGGTTTTTGTGATTGCATTCAGTTCTTCCAAACAGTACATCAATGATTGGACGCGTACATTTCGGACATTTGATCGCGACAACTCGGGCAACATTGACAAGGTTGAACTGACGACGGCGCTCACCCAATTTGGTCATATTCCCGTGCAATGTATTTTATTCTGGTCGGCTATTTAAGGCTATCGCTTGTCGCCGCCGTTCTATGACATGCTCATGCGCAAGTTTGACCGTACGCACACTGGTTAAACCTTAAACCCAATTCGATTGTCAAAAGTGATTGTCCAATTTAGGCCGCGTAAACTTCGACGACTTCATTCAACTTTGTGTGGTCCTTCAGACACTGACTGCGGCATTTCGTGAGAAGGACACAGACTTGGACGGCTGGATTCGGATCCACTATGAAGAATTTTTGACGATGGTCTTTTCGTTGAAGATGTAAGTAGAAACAAGGTAATTGGTTTGCACGCTTCAATTAAACATTTTTGCACTATTCCACTTTCGTAAAAAATATTGTTTCGTAAAATGATTTTTGTTTTAAGGTCAATGATGAAGGCCTGATTGGTCTGAGAGGCCTTTCGAAAATTAAATTAACCAGAAACTGCTGATGGGATATAAAAAGAAAAACATGTGAACTGATATAACAACAAAGAGGTTACGATCATATCATCAGCGTTTTTGTTGAAACCACCGTCTTGCTTCTTCGCATTTTGCCCCCAAAAATCTAAGTGTCTTCTAAGTTTTCTTGCGTATTTTATATTCAAATTCAATGCTTCAATTTAAATACTGCTAATAAATAATAAAACTACATATATGTAAAACATCAAATCTAAAACTATTATCTTTTATTTAATTCAGGTACGACGTGCAAGTCGAGAACTGATGAATAATTTTTGAAAAATTAGTTTGTCCAAAAAATGCATATATAGGAATTTTAAATGACTGATCATGTGATGATGAGACTAAGGCTCTTTGTGGTAGCTATAAGCTATGGTGAGCAGAGTATCCAAATTATCCATTGACGTTCCCCACAATTAATATTTGGTCATACCACGTATCTATTTGAAGCTCATGTTCAACCAAGCACCACATAATAGTCAACAGAAGAAAATAGATTAAGCCTTAACAACTAACAACCATTGAATAATTAATTTTAGGTTTAATCTTTAATAACTTTTTTGGCACGGACGCACGAATGTTCTAGAAATGACCAGCGATGGTGAGAGGTCGGTCGAATCGGAGGAGGCGAATGGGAAGTGAATGGTGGGCTGGGTAAAAGGAAATGGGGGCTAGCGAAGCGACGGATGAGAGAGAGGGGCAGTAGTGACCTGGGACGGACCTGTCGCCTGTCGTTGTCCGCCCAATTCGATTCGTAGATCTCTGGATCCGTAGCGACAGGGAAAGAGAGTCCGCACAGAACCGCACCTCCCCCTTTTGCTTTCTTTATGCCCCGCTTTGGCGTTTGATTTCCGAAGATTCATATATAATTAAAAATTACTTTCTTCAAAACTCTACGGAACTCATAAATCATTTGAAATTTCAAATCTAGGTATCCAACAACATTTTTAGCTATGCAGCCTGTCTAGATTCTACATATTGCTTCTCTCAAAAATTGCATCCACGCGCAACCATCAATATTTCGATGATAGCCCTCCATTTCCATTTCATCGCGTGATCCCTCCCTCAACCATTCACAGCAAATCCAAATGCCGACCGCACCCTTCATTAAATATTTATTCCCAAAAAATCCTAAATCCTGCTCCTGTTTCCATACATCTTGGTCACGATTTTCTATGAGTTAGCGCTTTTGCGACTGGTGGAGCCACCGACGTTTTGTGTTGGTCCCGGTAATGTCTGGGCACTTATCAATTTTAGTTGGCCAAAAAAAAGGCAGAAATCGGGGCGATTGTGTAAGCATTCAAGCAAAATAATCTTGCTTGGCGATCTCGATGAAAGAAAGTAAAATTTGCTTGCAAAACGGGTGCTTTTTCTTTGCGTGCTTGTTACCCAATAGTTTGTCCTTTTACGTATTTTTAGTGCAGCATTCCATTTGAACCTTTTAAGTGGCTGTTTGTTCACCGTGACCACTCCAATTGCTATTCACAGCCCGGTATGGCCAAAAACCCAAAAAGCTCTTTGCTTTTGCCACAAATGGAAACTTTTGTTCCCACTCTTGCATAAACGGAAAGCGGATTAGTACCCGCCCTGCATCTCGGGGCCAATCTCTCCTCTCTTTCTCGCAATCTTTGTCCCTTTCCATTTATTTCACTTTCCCTGTGCAATTTTGCGCTCGCGCAGGTTGAAATTGGATTACCGGTTTGTGCCGGGAGAGAGACCAACCACTACGAGCAAAAATGGAATGAATGAATTCTGCCCATTCAAATGGGCGGACGATTACCAATTTGTTGGGCGGGAGCACTCTGGGAACGTGCGAAAAACGAACCAGCAGCGGAGGCACTAAAGGTCGCGCAGAAAAGTGAGAGGAGGATGGGGAAGAAAAGTAGAAGGAAGAAAAGGACCAACAAATCTGCTTGGCAAACAAAAGTGCGTTTGCTTAATGCAACGATGCTTCAGCATTCGCCTCATTCACAAAATTGCGCGCACCCAAATGTGCCCTGCTGAGAGGAATCCGATCTAGGAATGGAGTTGCCATCTGATGAACCAAAGATTTGCACCATTCCTAGAGATTAGTGCCGCTTTTGGCTTATTTTGGAGAGATTATTTCTGGGCTCCCAGAAAACCCACCTCCTTCGTTCCGGCACTTTCCATTCTCGGCACACACGTGTCCCCCCAAATCCCAATGAATCGGATTATCCGCCCTCCGTTTCGGCCCGCGTTTTGCTCAAAATCTAACGATCCCTTATCGTTTAGTTCAGAATTCAGATGACAACAAAACTCCCCACATCTCCCCATCGCACTTTTTTGGGGAAGGACACGGAGCGAATTTATCGAGGAGCAAACCCATTTTATTATATTTCTTGCCGATCGGTCATATGAGCGATGGAGGCAGTTGATAAGTGCGCGGAGGGACCGGGCGAAAGATCAGAAGTGAATGGGGATTGTTTGAGGATGGAAATGCACGGGCAAAGGACGACTATCCCATCGCACACTTTTCCATTGTTTGGCCACGATGATAAGGCAGCGGAGGTTTTGTTCTTGTTCCTGGTTCGCAAAAAGCGAGAGTTCTTCGAAAGAATTAGAAAAAGCAAAACAAATACAAAAGACTTGCTTTATTTGTTGTCCCTTTTCTGGTGACTTCTGCTGTTTGAAACGTACTATGCAGGTAATGCGCATTGTTGGACGCTGGAGTGCTCAGAATTTTATTTGGCCATTTGCCGCATTCCAATTGCGCCTTTTGATTGGCCCCCTAGGCCCCAGCTGAGTCGCCCTCTTGCGCTGCTCATGTCACATGTTCCAGCGCTGTGCCACACTTGCCCGGGGACAAAGGCCATTCATTTTCTCCACAAGCGGAAGAAATTGCCTTCGCTCGTTCCCTTCCTTCTTCCCAATTTTCCCGCACATTCGCATATTTTTGTGAGCACTCGTCCGGTCGCGTAAACAAGTGGGGGAAGCGGACAGAGAACAACGGTGGGGTGGGACTGCTGAGGCTGAGGGAGAAGGGAAAAACGGACGAGGTGCGGCGAGGCAGAGAGGCAGGGACAGGAGAGAAGGGAAAGGAGCAAGCACTCTTCTCCCGTTTGCGTCTCTGCCCAGAGAATGGGAGGCGAGGGCATTGGGGGTTGGGGTGGGCTCACATCAGTCCCATTTTTCGGCGCTCACCCTCAGCCGACCCCCAAATCCATTGCCTGCAGTTTCATTCGCGCACAATGACATTGACGAGTAGTGGGGCCATTTGGCCAAAAGCCATCTGCCCACCAGCATTTCTTCACCCAATTCGCAAAGGAGTGGAACTGAGGGTGATCCTGAATCCTATTATGCTATTACCTATTACCTATCCGTCCTTTCCAATAATTGCCGCAACAGCCTTTCTCCAATGAGTGTGGCTCTCGCTCTTTGGCCGATTTGCATGCTGACCCTTTGCCTCTCTCTCCCACCTTTTCTGCGTCTTCCGTGCCCCTCGGCAGACAATTAAATTTCCCTCCATCCCCAGCGCCGTCCAATCCCGTGACTCGCTGTTTCCTTTCTCCTCTCCCTTGCTCCAAAAATTGTTTTCTCCTTTTGGACGAACATTTGGCAGATTTATTGTGGGCCCAACCGGCCGCCAGCCAATTCCATTCTTCGTCCCCGGGGATTGGAGGAAGGGAAGGGAGGGCATTTGCCGGAAACAGCGGACGAACACACTTTGGGCGGCGTTTGCGTCACAAGGGGGAAAAGGACGGGACTGTGTCCGTCGGGGCCAAAGGGTTCATTCTTCGAAAGGAGGGAGACACCTTTCCCCTTTTGGGGGCAGATTTGCATTGGCGCAGATTCAGATTCCTTCCCAGAGCATAATATGTAAAATTGACCGGCCCCATCGGGAATTGGGGCCCCTCTACTCTGTTGTTTGTGTTTTCCATTATTGTTCCCAATTCTAGCTCGCAAAAAAGAATTGCATTCTGTCTTTTTCCTATTTGCGACGCAACAAATTTTTTGCCAGGCGCACATTTTGGCCCGCGAAATTGGATTGTTTGCGACCGAGGGGGAGGGGCCGGCAAATGTGAGTGTGTGTTGTTTATGCGGCCGTGCACACCGCACACATTCGAATTATTTGTGGCGGCTCCATCCAGCAGGAGAGGGCGAGCAGAAGCCAAGAGGAGGAAACACACGGACGGGCCAAGGGAGGGGGACATCGGGAGAATGGGACGGGGACGTATCGTATCGTCCGCTATTTGGTTGTTTTGATTCAATGGGCTGGGCTCTAGGTCTCACCCAACCTGCCAATTTTTGGATAAGGCAAACACAAAAATCGCGGAAAACCTGGCGGCTGCCTAGAGATGTCCGTCCCAGATAAGCCCGTCCGCTGGCTTTGATGTGCCGCGGCCGACCCCTCTCGGGATCTTCTCCTGGGAATGTGCAGTGGTGTCACGAGAGCGGCGCTCTCTGGCTCTCTCCCCTTTCCCAAGTGGGGACAGGGCAGAGGCAGCGAGTGCTGTGCTTGTTGCCTTTTGTTTTTGTCTTCTTCCTGGTCCCTTCCCCCGCATCAGCTGTCCAATCCTCCCAATCCCCGCATCCACAGTGCGCGTCCCCCGGCCGCACAGAAGTGCAGCGGACCAAAGTGTTGTGTCACGGGCGCAATGCTGCTGCTGGTGCGCTGTCCGGTCACAACACACAAAGAGCGTTTGAGAACCTGCACCATTCGAAGACCCAGTCGGAACCTCCCATCTCTGGTCTCTTCGCATCATTATTCATTATATTTAGTATTTATCCATTCGTTCCCCTCTCTTTTGCCCTCAGCCTTACTGGGGCGGTTCACCTCCACCCACCTCCGCCCGCCCCTTTCTGGCATTGTCCCCACGTGTGTGCGGAAAGCAGACGCAGGACAACACCGCCAAAGAGCAGATGTTCTGTGCCCACGTGGAAAGGAAGCTCATCACGAATGCATTACTCCCGTTCCATTCGCGCACTCGTTTTGTAAAACGAGCGAATGCCACAACCATAGCAAAATGCATCTTCGCGCTGCTTGTGGCCATCTGCAATCGTTTCCTGTGACCCCCTTTGTTTGCGCACAGAGGCACGGTTGTGCTGAATTGGATTGGCGGTGAGGGCTGAGAGGCGAGTTGGACGCAAGCAAGTTAGTTGGCCGTGAATCGTCCACCGCCCCGATGTTTGCACTCCATTCGGCGCTCTCCAATCAAATGCTCAAGGCTCTGGCCGGATCAAACGTCCCAGCGCAACATCCTTTCCCTCAATTCCCACTGTCAAAAACACCATTTTGCCTGCCGAATCTGTCCCAAAAACAAAACAACTCTGTGTGTCTGTGTGTCCGTCAGCTGTACAAAGGATCAGCAGCAGTCATGCTGGGCTGGGCTGATAGCGCCAGCCGGTGCTGGGCCAAGCGGCGAGACGGGCGGCTAATGGCCGTCGAGAGGAGCAGAATGATTGGGCAATTGGTCGGAAAGGGGGGAGCAAGAGTGGAGGGGAAGGAGATGACCACCACAGCAGTCGGGGGGGGGGGGGGGGTGCTTTCTGCTTTTGCCCGCAGCCCCAAACACAACAATGTCCCTCGCCCAGCAGAGTGTACTTTGCACTCGCACAAACAGCCAGGGTCTAAGTTAGTCAGAAATTCAAAGGTATCGGAACTGGGCCAAACTCTGGGGCCCTCCCCCAAATTCTCCCGGTCCTCCGATTCCCTGCCGGCCGGACTCTTCCCTCCCTTTGGTCCGTCCGTCGGGCTGGCCCGCTGGGGGCGATGTTTGTGTTGCTTGTTGTGGGATTGCACATACATACCTCTATGCAATATGCACCAGCCCCCACATCTCCACATCCCCCACGCCAGCCCAGCACCACAATTCACTTCCCCGTTTCCTTCCCAGGTCTATCTCCTGTTTTGTGGAATTGGGAGAAAACAGCTCATTCATGATTCATGAGGATTTGAATGCGATTTTAGTGGCGCTGCGAAACGCGAACAAACGTACAGTTCCCTTTGCTCCAGATTGTAATAACTTTGGTTTTGTGGCTGCTTATCATCATCACTTTTCCCGAAAATTTGTTTTCCGCTTTCCCAGCGGCTGCAGCACATTATTTACGAAAGCCTAGCCGCCCGTTTATTTATAGAGGACATGGCCAGGCCTTCAGTAGCGGAGTCAGAGTGAGTGCTGTTTGCACTGCCCAAGATGGGAAAGCGCCGGCCACGGGAAGTGTGTGTGTGTGTGTTGCGGCCAATGTGATGGGCGCGCGCCGCGAAGCCAATTCCCCCTCCGCCGCTGCACTCACTCGGCGCCGGGTCCCCGCCCATTCTTTCTGCAAAAGCTCTCGGGGCCCGGCCCTGCTCAAAGGGGAGCGAACATTCGCCCCTGGTCCTCACACCAACCATTACTTTGAGCCGCCACTCCACTCCAACCGAGGCGAAAGGTTCCAATGTTTTCCATTTGGCAAAAACAAAAATCCCCATTTGCATGTACCTAGAGTACCTCAAATCTCGTAGTAGAGTTGTTTGTTTTTGAAAAGACCATGCCACGTTCTTGGAAAACATTTTTCGCCGCTACAAAAGGCGCCCCTCTGCTTACCGGCTCGACCATTTCTACAGGGGAGGACCGAGAGCAATTTTTCGCGGACAGATTCCCTTTTTAAAAAAATTATCGCAGACATTTCGTACCTATAATAAAAGCTAGACGTTTCGTACTGCAGACGTTTCGTACCTTAGACGTTTCGTATACCAGCGCCGCAAAGTGCAACAAAGAAGGCGGAAAGCAGAAAGCGGTGAGCAATGGTAGTGCAGCGGAGTGCAAGGGAAGCGAGAGCGCCATAAATTTATTCTCCATCCATCGCATTGCTCTCACTTTTTTGGTTGGCTCCAGGGGTGGGCGAGCGTACGAAACGTCTCCGTATGCAATATACTAGTAATTCATTACTACGCCTCTCCCCGTTTAAGCCTAAGTCCTAGTCTAATGTGTAGCCAAGCAACTTTTTAAGCTTAAGCTTATTTCTAAGCCTAATATTAGAATTTAAAAAAATTATCCCAGACATTTCGTACCTATAATAAAAGCTAGACGTTTCGTACCGGAGACGTTTCGTATACCAGCGCCAGGGGTGATAGTACGTTTTTTTAAATGGCAACAAAAGATGGAATGCCAGACACTTTCTTTGCTTTATCAAAAGTTTAATGTAAACCGATGTTGGGGAATTTTAACTTTTAAGTAATAAATTAAATAATTATTAATTAGTTAATTACATAAATCAATTAATAATAATAATAAATAAAAATAAAAGGTATTAACTATACAACTACCAAAAATACGACTTTTCCAGGCATCAGCTGTTGTTTGCTACTTTGTTTTGCTCAAATAAGACCAAAGTTTTGGTTTTTCGCATTTGCAAAAAGGGAAAACGAGTGGAGCGAACAAAATACAATTGGGCGCTGTGCTTTGCTTTTGGGGCGAGCAGCTGAGCGGGCTGTAGCAGCCAGCTGAGAGTGATTGATCGCTTGGCAAGCCCCACAGTCCATGGGTCCATACGCTTGCTTATCCACGCTGAAAAATGCGTAGAAGCGAATGAAGAAGAGTGAGCCTGAGTGAGTGAGTGGATGATGCAACATGCAATTCATCACCCAAAGTTCCCCCGTCGCAGAAGGACAATGGACTCTGCTGGGGCTCGGGGGTTGCATCACTCTTGTGACCCGTTGCTTAAGGCTGCAGCCCTTGAGTGATAAAGGGGGATCAGAAAACAGGCTCTCGCTTTGCCTTTTGACTCCGTCTTTGGTTTCATTGTTTTCGCAAATTGGCCGACAAATGTTTCCATTTAGCATTGGAACGAATAACATTTCGTTTTGGATCACAAACAAAACAGAGCCTGGGGCCAGCCAAAGCCACCGGCGATAAACGATCACACACAACATGTATTATTCATTTAGGTACATCGTTTCCTTTCGCATTTTCGCTGACCAAAGCGCGCCACTCCATCTTCCTTCGTCCTCGCTCTTCCCGTCCTTTCCCATCGCCGCCCATTCTTCCTTCCCCTCTTCTGTTTTTTCAAACTTCCACTCATCCCCTGTCCCCACTAACAACACTACACTTTCTTTTTTGCCCTTTCCGCGTCATAGCCAGCCAACACATTCCGCAGGCATATATATATATATATATCAATCGCGGCACTCACTTTCGGTTGGCAACATTTTGGTTAAAGAGTCTAGGGTGGGAAAGCGGCTCTTGCCATTATCTCCGCCCATCAGAACACCACTCTGGGGGCTGTTCCGCCACTCGGTCTGTTTATTGTTTTTCTCGAGCCCTCCTCTGTCCCACGAATAACCATCTTTGATTCTCCCGCCGGGGCAGCCAAGTCGCGATTGTTTTGCCCGGCTTCCACCGCCGTCCATTCATTTTTATTAGCAAAAGTGTGCAAAACAACTCCGTCCCTTATCACATTCTCCCTCCCATTCTCCCAATTTAGATCAAAACCGAATATTACAGCACCACTTCTTCCCTAATACTTTAATTCTTTAATAATGTCCGCTGAACAACTGCTGGAAAGTGTGCGCCGCGTGGAGTTACTGCGCGCCGAGCTGGACCGTTCGCTGAAGTTGGTCACCGCTGCAGAATGCCCTTCGCCGGAAAGTGCTGCCGTGAGTGAGAAGAGGCCACTCTGCATCCTCTTCCAGTCCGCCGGGTCTGCCAACATCCAAATTTCGGTGCGCACCTCTGGTCTCGGCTGCCGCCTCTATAAACCAAATTTTCAGGGTGCTGCTCATGCAGGGTCGGATCACTTCTCCTCTGCTCGCCCACCACAGTCGCCCACTTCTCGCTTCACCGTTTCGCCGACGCCCAACGCTGTGCCCGCAATGACCGAACAGAAGCGCTCGCATCCACCACTGTGTGTGCTGACTGACAGAGCGCCAGACAACGGCACCGGCGATCAGCTACGCAGGGGTGGCACTGCCTCGGACAGCATCCCAGCGCCCGTGTCTGCCTCATCGCCTGCTTCTTCTGTGGACTCGGGCGTAGCTTCCCCGGGCGGCGACTTCCTGTTGTTGGCGTGCTCGCCGCCCTCCTCGCCCTTCCCGGCCTGGGGCACAGTGCCGCGCACCGCCAAGCAACGCGTGTTCAACTTCACAAACTCCAAAAGAGCGAACAACCAAAGCAGCAGCAACAACGGGTCGCTCATCGAGGCGTTGGCATTGTCTGCACAGACTCCGCTGGAAATGATGCCAACCGCGGTGGTCGCGTTGCAGAAGCCACCTCCGGGCAAGGTGAGCGGATTAAATGTTTTAAGGGGGAACATTGATTGTGCGCCAGCGCTGAAAGGGAAAATCCGCACATCCGGCAGGCAACGCGGGGAATTTTTACAGAGAGCGCAAGAATCAATTCGTCGGAAACGCGCGTACATAAATCCTTGTTCACCACCCATCTCTCCTCCTAATTGTACAATGCCGCTGAGTCCCTTTTCTGTCCTGCTTTGGCTGCCCCGCTATTTTTGGTACGCGTAAATTAACACCCACCACTGCTGCCGCCGCGTGCTGACAGGCGAAGGCAGCAGCGGCGGCGGCATTCATTAGCGTTGTGTGAAGGAAAAAGATGTTCTTTGCTCTCTCACCGGGCGCCACGGTCGCCCAAATTATTGCAAATGAGGTGTTTGGTCTTTTTACGGATGGACAGGACAGGAATTAGCCATTAGCGTGCATCTGCTATGTGACTAACACACACAAATGTGTCCCAAACAAATAATGCAAATCGAGCAGCGATGAATGGTTTTATTTTTGGAATGGGGCTGTTTGGGGTCCGCTGCGAGCAGCGCAATACGGGGAAGTAATTCGCCACACCATCCGGCGCTGCATTCAATTCTGGCCGTTTCAGAAACACGGGCCGCCACCACTCACCAACGCCAAACCATCCCAGCCGACAGACGACGACAACGGGTACTTCTCCTCGTCCGCTAGCACAATCATCACCTCCTCCTCTCCCTCCACCCCACATTCCGCGATGCCTCCCGTCCAGCAGATCAGTGCCAATGCCACAGGAGCGATGGTTCCGCCTTCTGCTGTGCTGCGTCAGATGAGCGAGGGCTCCGCTCAGTTGGCAGACCAGCTGGTGGGACTGCCTCCGCGCGCTGCGACCATGCCGCCGTTGAAGAGCATCCTGAAAAAGCCGAGGGGCAACGGTGTTGAGCAAGGCTTTGGGCCTGCGGCAACGGAGTCTGCCTTGCCGAGGAACCATCTGAGACGGATGCCGACCAGGTACTCCTTTAAAATGTTTTCCGTTGTTATTGCCCTTCGTTGTCAGGTTCGTGCTGGGCCGTTCTGTTTCGGAGAGCTTGCTTGACCAGGAGGGCGGCCACTTCGCCGCTTCTCCCTTCCAGGCGAACATCTCGGCCGCGGCGACATTTAACGCGTCCGTCTTGAGCAAACTGTGCTCGCCCACTACTTTGCCACAGCTGCTGGATGCATTTGACGAGCAGCTGGAGGAGGAAGCAACTGCCGCTGATGAGATGGAAGAGGCGTCTGCAGCACGGCAATGCAACAGCGGAAGTGCTTCGGGTACCAGTTCTCCATCGTCGTGCTCCAGCGAGTTCATCGACAGCGATGGCTCCGCAGGCCAGATGGCTGGAGCTCTGTGTCTCTCGAAGAAGCGCGTCTCGTTCTCGGAACACGTGCAGGCACGCATCTACCGCTCCAACTCCTCCATTCTGGGCCAGCGCCGCAAGAATGAGAAGAAGGCCGCACGCCAGCGCACTAGTCGTCGCTGCAACTCGGAGGGAGGGCACTCGGACGAGCCGGGCGTGGAATTGCACTGCCAGCAACAGCAAAAGTGAGCTTTTCGAGCAATCGTGTAATTTCCAACTTTTCACTTTGAGGTCAGCCCCCGCCGTTTGCCGCTCTCGTGACCTGCCGCCGGTGTTCCCTGCAGCCCACCAGACAGCCAACTCCGGATTCTCAGTGATGGCACAGTGAGGGCGGTGCAAGAAGTCGGCGTACCTCAACCACCCACTAATATAAAATATAATAGATTGACCGAACCCACTCTTGTTGTTCTCTTACCAGTTCGCTTTCCTTGACACATCCAAATTTTCTTGCGCACTCTATCGTCCTCGTCCACCGGATGTTGGTTATTAGACGTGTTTTGCCACTCCATATTTAAATGATTATTCAGTTTTCAATTAAATTAATTGGCTTACCTCTCTCGTACGAAAATTGTTTGTTCTCTGTTGTTTCAGTTTCAACACTCCATGTAACGATAGACATCTGTATTTATTATTCTGAAATATGTAGACCTTCATCACGACCAATGCTTTACAATTTCTCAAAACCTTATCCAGCGGATATTATCTACCTATTTGAAAACACCATTTGTAAACACAAACGGGAACTGTTTATTAACCGTAAACACCTTATTATTTGCGATCACGAGAATTTTAAATAAAGGGAAATGCGTGTCCAAACCCGACTGGCAACTCTGTTCTCCACCTAACCTCTCTCTTCGTGTCCCATTAAATTCATTCCCTGTCCAGAAACGAGTCGATTGTGTCCACACAACTATTTACATATTAATTGATGATTTTTAGCTGATTGAGTGCACTTATTGCTTCTCAGAACTATAGCTCTCCTCCAATTCTATCTCCCACAATGAATCGATGAATGATATCAATAGTTTCACGTTGTTTGTTGGGTGTACATTCTTTAAAAATAGACGCAGTGCATTCTCAAATGTAGTTTTTGAAAATAAAATATTATTTTGAAAATGAGCATTCTGTTTGGCGGACGGCCCAAAGGAGGGTCCTGGGATCATTAGGGGCAATACCGCAAGTAGAGACGATGTCTCTTAGCTCCAATAACCCGTTACTGAAGAGAATAACTTTTATCGCTGCATAAAATTTGGAGAAATATTGACATTCATGTTTTTAGTATTCACTATCAGTTATAAAGCGTCAAAATGGCTTCTATCCGCTTTTAGGCCTGAATGTGCGCCTTATCCATATCCTGAAATGAAAATCAATTTTAGCCTAAGCTGGAGCTACCTCCTTACCCTCGCTTTTGTCATGTGCACATTGTAGAAGCGCTGTCCACAGTAGCCGCAAGCGTGGGTTCCAGGCTTGTCCTTAAACAACAACGATTGGCACCGAATTGAGATTGATGTCTGTGACCGCACCAGATTTATGAAGACCTTCGGATGGCCGAGCGCAGGATGCCCTCCGTCGCAATGGACGACATGTTCTTCGCTGGGGACTGGAGGCAGTTCGGTTATCAGCTGTGCGGCGATGTTCGGGTTGACCTGCTTGGGCGTGTGCTCGAACCGAGAGAGTCTGTAGTCCGCCTGGTCCCATGCCTCAAAAACAAGCCAATTGACAGAAAAACGAAGGTGAACAACTTGTCCCGTGTGCGTGATCTCGTCAAAAATTGCGGTCTCCTTCTCTCCGCCTTCACGCGGTGCAGGAACCCCAGCAACACCTGGATTGATTTGGATCAAATCAGCCGATAATATAGTACTACATTCAGACTTTTAAATCGACGCAATTCCAGTCTTCCAGTTGAGACGGTTCGTCTCCAAAACAGCAGATTTCGGAGTGCCATCTGGATCGAAAAATTCTAAAATAAGTTTAGGCGGTTTAGACTAAATAGTGCATGAGAGATACAATACTCTCGGCGGAAGAAAGTAAAAGAAAAATCTGGACAAATAAATTATTTTCTCTACACAATTTGATTCATAATTCCATCGAAATTTAAAATTTGCCAAAATATCGAATGATTAGCACATCGGGTCAACGGCACAATTTTTAGCGGTCGCTCAGTGTTGGGTCCACTTGATTGTCTTGAGATCAATGCCTTCCTGCACCATTTCCCAGAGCGGTGACATCTCACGCAGTCGAAGAGCCTCTTTGACGCACTTGGCCACCACGAAGTCGATTTCCTAAAACAGGTATTTGGGGGAAGAGCCATTCATAAATATGTTTGCCTTTTCGGTGCTGAAGCGGCCGATGCCAAAGCGGATGGACGAGTGCGCGAGGTCTTCATCCGCCCCAATGGCTCTCAGGACGTAGGAAGGCTCCAGACTGGCCGAAGTGCAGGCGCTGCCCGAGGACAGGGCCACATCCTTGAGCGCCATCAACAAACTTTCGCCCTCAACATACGCAAACGAGAGATTGACGCACCCTTAACAGGCAAACGTGGTCTAAAATTGTGGACGCTTATTTATCTCACCGGGATACCACATTTCTGGATCCCCGTTCCGCACCACTTTCGCCAAATTGGAGTTGATTCCATCGATCAGACGATGCGCCAACTTAGACACGTGCGCGTAGTCGAACTCACGTTCCAGCTGCGCGATTGCGCACGCTTCGCCGAGACCGACAATGAGAGGAGCGGGAAGGGTTCCCGAACGAAGGCCGCGCTCTTGACCACCCCCAGACATTTGTGCTTCTAGTCTTACGCGCGGACGACGGCGCACATACAAAGCACCAACGCCTAAATCCAAATTATCCGAAAAATTTACTGTCTGGGTATGGAACCAATACTTCAAGCAACAAACCTTTTGGACCGTATATCTTGTGCCCGCTAATTGACATTAAATCAATGTTCAAGTCGTTCACGTCCAGTGGAATTTTGCCCACGGCCTGGGCGGCATCAGTGTGGAAGTGGATGTTTCGCTTGCGGCAAAGTTGGCCTAGCGAAACAAGGCGAAATGATTCAATTTCAAAAAGGCAAACCAATTTCCTTAAGCGGCTGTCTAACACCAATTCTTGAAACGAAATAAAAGCAATTAGAAAACTGTTTGCTATTTGGCGGCCTTAGCACTCACTCATTGTTGACCGCCATAATGGACACTAGTGAGGACTGCGGGCGTATAGCCGCTTCCAAAACCGCCAAGTCAATGACTCCGTTTTGTTGTACGGGTATGTAGGTCACCTCATAGCCTTCATTCTCCAGGAAGCGACACGAGTCGAGAACGCACTTGTGTTCCTAAAACATTGGCCGAATGAATTAAATATCTAATAATATAAGAAGTAATAATAATACTGTTTGCGCCGTGATCACGTGGTTCCTGCCGGAAGCCTTATAGAAGTGTGCCACACCCTTAATGGCGATGTTGTTTGACTCGGTGGCTCCCGATGTGAATATGATTTCCCGTGAATCAGCGCCGATTAAATCGGCAACCTGTGGTGAATCACTGCCGCCAATAAACATGGCATCGAACAATAAAAACCTGTTTACGTGCTCTTTCCACGGCCTTTTCCGTCTCCCATCCATAGGCGTGTGTCCGGCTGTGTGGGTTGCCAAAGTCGCTGATCTGGTACGGAAGCATCGCGTCCACCACCCGTGGATCCTAGAGCAAAGGGAACCAACAGGATGTGCGCAATCCGTGCCATCATTTAAACCATTGGGGTAGTTGCCTGCACGTCCAAATAGAGCGGTCGAAGTTTGAGCGCCACCTCCCCCTCAACAACCGCTCCCCGCCCCACTTCGTTCAGTCGTAATACCTTCTTTTGGGCCTTCGACGCCGACGAACTTACAGGCTGGTGCTCGTTTGCCAGGGCGCTGCATCTTGCAACGAAGTTGAGTCCGGTTTTTCTTTTTAGCAACAATTTCAACATTGTCCTGCTGGAGGTTGCCGACATTTTTTACTGAACTTTCAATTTCGAATATGTGATGAAGGGAATAGATTACTAAATAACTTTTTGAACAACCAAATCACATAAAA
The DNA here is from genome assembly GCA_013357305.1 of Radopholus similis. Classification (NCBI taxonomy): domain Eukaryota; kingdom Metazoa; phylum Nematoda; class Chromadorea; order Rhabditida; family Pratylenchidae; genus Radopholus; species Radopholus similis. The sequence goes on from VAHH01000015.1 coordinate 20,949, forward strand.
TGAACCAAATGGTGCTTTTGTTTGAGGTAAAACTTTTAAACTTTGCATGCGAAATAATAAACTATGTGTATGGATGTGGTGATGAGAAATACAAAGAAAAATGGTTCATGCAAAACCCAAAGAAAACGTGTTCTGTCCATCAAGAGAGAATGGTGGAGACGACAAGTGGTGGTGGTGGCGGGAGGGAGTGGATAGATGGGAAGGGCGCGAGAAGTCATCTTCCTTCGTCAGTATTCGTTGAGCACTTGCCCGGATGGCATGAGGCCATTGGTAGGCGTTCCCGGCGTCCCAAGGCACGAGTCTGTGAAGCAGCATCCGTTCGAAATTGAGTTCCATAAGGGGGGACTACACTTACTCGAAGAGACATTGTTTGGATTCGTTCCAGCAGTTGCTGCCGCTTTCTGACGGTGCTCCTCCACCACCGGATAGAAGTATGGATGCTCCATTGCCTCCCTGGCTGTAAGCCGGTCCTGATGGTCGTAGCGGAGAAGCTTGTCCAAAAAGTCAATTGCCTCCGGTGTGACCAGATGTTGGTTTTCCGTGTGCACAAATCGCTCCCACCTTTTTCGCGAATGTCTGCAATGTGTAAAAGATTTCATTTTTGCCGATGATATAAATCCCAACCTCCCTAAAATGTCATTGAAGCGCGGGTCGAGTTCTATTTGGTACTTATCAATGTACTCAAATAGCTCATCCGTTCCCAGTACTTTTGCTATGCGTACCAACTGTAAGAAGTTCGCGTGTCTAAGGAGTAAATCTAAGGCAAAAAAAGGTACTTGGTCATAGTTGTCGTGCCCGTGGAAGAACGGCTCTTTCCTAAATATCATCGAGGCTAGCATGCATCCAAGCGACCACATATCCAAAGAGTAATCATAGCACTGAAAATGGCGTAAATTTGAATTTTACTTATCAAACACGAACCTGGTAATCAACAAGCAGTTCCGGCCCCTTGAAATATCGAGAAGCTACTCGAACATTGTATTCCTGCCGTGGATGGTAGAACTCAGCCAATCCCCAGTCAATCAAACGGAGATGCCGCTTCTCGTGATCAATCATCACGTTGTGTGGTTTCACGTCCCTGTGCATAATGCCCATGGAATGACAGTAGTCCAGTGCTTTGAGCAACTCGTATAGGTAGTATCTGATTTCGTAGTCGGAAAGCGTTTGGTATAGTTGCTTAATTGAGAGAGATGTAAAACCGATGCATTTTCAGCTCAAGCGAACCTTGAAGTCCGTGTTGTTCACATATTCAAAGACAAGTGCGGGGGTCCTTGACACCGGATCTTTGACCACATCCAAAAGTGAAATTACGTTCGTTCCACCTCTTAGATTTTCCAATATCTTTATCTCCCGTTTGATTTTCTTCTTTTTTACTGGCTAAAGATTAAAATTTTATTGTGTTAACGGAAGCACAGAAGACCTTTAGAATTTTGATGACCACTTTCGCCTCGTTTGGCATCTTTATGCCCTCAAAAACTTCTGAATATTTACCTCTGCCAAGCTTGCGAACCAATTGATAGTCGTCAATATTACCCCATTCTGAAAGAATATAAACAAAGATATTTAAAAAAAAAACAAACAAACCAATTGGATGGCATTCGTAATCCCAGTAGTCCCGAGGTTTGTTAAGATTTACATCAGAGTAGACCCGGGAACGACTGGGAATGGGCATTACGGTTGACAAATCCAATGTGATCAGCGTTCGTTTTATTGGTGTTCGTAGGATGCGAATATTTATTAGATATCACGACGGAATAGGCCTTTTACCGGAAAAGTTTAATTTTTTATCTTAAAGATGTGAAGGCAAAGCGACGGCTCAATAGCATTTTCACTGGTTTGGTGGAAAATAATTTGGGCAAAGTTATGCCCTTATGATGACATGTTGAATTGCAAAAGGGCGATCATGATTCCCGATCATACTCACTACCCAAATTGAAAGACTGGCTAAAGCCAAAGCGACAAGTGCAAATGGTAGCAGACAATAATGGTTGGACCTTGATTGGTAAAAACAAAATTTAACATATTTTCCCGCCGTAGAATGAATGATGAGATAGAGCAAAACGATAATTTCGATCATTTTCGATAATTCTTAACTATCCACCAGAAACAGATTTAGTTAGAGAAGCAGAGAAAAATGGAAAATAACGACTCGCTAGCCAATCAAAAACGAACGAAATTATCGCTATCGTTTTGCTCTTCCCTAGATGATACCTAGTACACTTTCAATTTTTATTTACTCTGTGGACTCTTGATTCTTCTTCTTGTGCGCCTGTTCCCCGCAATTTGCGCCGTCTACGGCAACACTGAAGTAACCATGGCATGGTGTCTATTCTCTATTCCCTTTCGCAGATTCGCAGTTCGCACTTCGCATTAGTAGGCGAAGAACGTTTTGCCATATCTTCACAGTAAAATCAGCGTTATTATAAACTTATACTAAAGTTTCTTCAAAGTTCAACCAAAAAAGAAAGAAATAAAAAGTTGTTTTTTTAATTCATTAGAGTTTGGAAGTATCACAATACTACAATAGAATCTAGAAGACTTTAAGCTTAGCTTGTGACGTCTAAATTATTTGCAAAACGAGAAAAAAATTTGACATGTTTATCCAAAAAACGTGAATACAGAATATGAAAAAGTGAAATAGATGACTCGTCTAAAAGTATGTATGTTCAATCAATTATCATTATCCTAATGTTTCCACTGTACTATGAGACCAATGCAGATAAAGAATACAGTTGGTGAAGAAGCAAAATGCAAAAAGGAATAAGTGAAATTGCGCGGCAGCAGCACCGCTGCCCGGCTGCTGAGGACTCCAAACACTGCTGAGCGCTGAGCGTATATCCGGCACAGGTTTGCGTCCTCCATCGCTTCCAGCCAGTCTGACATGCCTTTGCTCCGGGCCGAGTTTGGCCACTGCTTGCGCCTCCTCCAACAGTCGACACAGTTTGCCGTGGACATCCACATAAATGCGATGACTGTTTCCACGTGCAATTTCTTCGCTCAGCACAAGCGACCTGAAATAGGCGGCAAATGCCCCTCATTTGAAACTTTTCCCACTTCCGTGTGATCCGATTATACTTCGGCCAGAACTCGATTGGCTCTCCCGTGCGCGCAAATCTGCCCCAAAACTCCATTATCTTCTCCGAGAATGCTCTCTCCATGTCCAACTCTTTGGAATCGTACTGTTGCGGATGTCGCAACGGCATGCCGAACACGTATCTGGAGCCAACCAAATTAGAAATGGAGAATATAAATATGCACGGCACTCAATCTCGTAGCCGTGCATGATGCCCATCCACCGGGGCCATGGGTTGGCCGAAGAGCGTTTGGTGAAGTAGTACATGAACACAGAGCCGAAAATGTTGTCCGAACTGAATGTGCGGTTAAAGCAATTGAATAGTCGTGTGGCCTCTCACACAATGTCGGCGAACTCAATGATGGCGCACGTGAAGAAATAGTCGCCGAGGAAGCGTGCCACGCCGTCGCGCCACCGTTCAACCGATTTGGCGTGGTTGTGGTCGGGCGAGATGCGTGCATATGCGTGCATCAGCGCATGGCGCACCAGCTGCGAGTTGCCAAAATAGGGCAGAAAGGCGTCGAATGTTTTTTCGTACTCGGATCTGGAGCGCAGTCTCTCAGCCATATCAAACTAGAAATTCACTCACTCTGTGACCAGTGCTTGGTTGAACTGGTCCTCCGGCGAAATGGTGTGGTTGAAGCTGAACCCGTACTTGTGCAGGTAGTAGGGTAGCCAGTAGGTGCCCTCATCACGCACAGTGCCCAGCATTATGCTGACGTCCTTCTTGAAGTTCCTCTGCCGCAGTTTCTCGAACAGGTTCCCCTTGAAAAAGTGCTCGTCCTCGTCAATCGGCACAAACGCGAAGTTCATCGGCAGCAACAGCGATGCGGAAATGTGGTCGGACTCTCGCTGAACAAAGGCACAACTTTTTGTCTTCTCTCGCACATTTATTGCTTTTGGGTTGATTCCCAGCGACGAACCTGCACAATGGGCGCCGGCACTCGTGCCATGCACGCCAGAATCCGCTCCAGCGCCGTCTTGCTCACGCGCTTGCGGCGTCCACGTCCCTCGCCGCCCTCTGTGCAATTCAGGCGCTGCGCCAACTGGAACGAAATGTCGCGGATCACGGCGCGCGGCTTTGTGGCCCAGTTGTTGACAATGGAGCCGCTTTTGGTAATCAGGCGGCGGAACAGGTTGTGGCTGTCCGGTGCGAACAGGTGTGCCACCGCTGAGGCGCCGCCCGCACTTTCGCCTGCAATCGCGAATCTCATGAATGAGATTGGACCCGCCCGCAGTTCACCAAACAGCGTGACGCGGCGCGGGTCGCCGCCAAAGTGGGCGATGTGCTCGTGGACCCAGCGCAGCGCCAACTGCTGGTCGAGCAGCCCCATGTTGCCGGGCACCGGACTGTCCTCGCCGAAGAAGAGGAAGCCGAACGCCCCCAAACGGTAGTTGATGTTCACCTGAGAGAGGCAGATTGGGGCATCCATGTGCAGTGTGCACCCGTCACACCACAATGGCGCGCTCGTGCACTGCCAGCACGCGTCCGTCGTACAGATCCAGCGAGGGCGAGCCGGAGTAGAAGCCGCCGCCGTAGATCCAGACCATCACTATAAAGATTTTCCGGCTGGTTGTCAATTTGCCCGCCAACCTGTTCCGTCGTGCTGTTCCGGCACCCAAATGTTCATGGCCAGACAGTCCTCGTCCAGCTCGTTGGGCGGATTCCACATCTCGGCGCCTGAGAGCGAAAAAGACGTGATTTGGTGATTGGACTGGTCACCAGGGAAGTCGGGGAACATTGCGTCTATGGTCCAGAAGCAGGTGCGCGCTGCACTGGTCGCACTGAATTCGCCCTCCCACGGGTCAACCTGCAAAGGAGAGATCTTTCTTTCCATCCAAAAGAAATACGAATACGAGTTGCGGGGCCGCAAAGCGCAGATTGGCGGTCGGCCTGCGGGAATAATTTACCTTTTTGAAGGCTGGGCCTGCCTACCTTCGCGCATAGGGGACTCCCAGGTAAGTCTTAAAAAAGGGTTTAAATAATTTATTAACCGCAAAATGCCAATTCATATCCAGCGAGAGAGAAAAGGTAGAGAAGAGAGGTAAAAATGGCCGCCAGAATCCTTTTTTCGTTTGTACTTTATTTATGTAAACATTCCTTCCTATCTCATCTTATCCCAATTCATTTGTTTAGGTTTAAACCCAAAATGGCCGAGCATGTAGATCAAAGTCTCAACCACGATCTGAAGATGTCCTTTCCTCATTACTTTCTGACTGGTCTATTTAATAAACAATTTGGTATTTTGCGGTCAATAAATTATTAAAAATTTAAAGAAACTCACCCGCACTGTTTTGCCGTCAAATTTCTAAAAATGAGGGTCGGCGGTCGATCACCGAATGTCCAGTTCACTTGGCTGAATCCGCGGATCTTGCCCAGCGACGTCTGGATGAGAGGGTCCTCGTCCGCCACCGAGGTGGCGATTGTGTTCCTGGCCCCCCTGACGCAAGAAATGGCAGCCAGAAGGGCGAATAGCTGGGCGGCCATCGGAAACGGAAATATTTCCGTTAAAATGGGTCTGAAGACGACAATTGGATTTTCTCTCACCTCGGCCGATTTCCGTCTGCGCCTGCGCATTGAGGCCGCAGTACCGCTGGCGGTCAGCAGCTGTCGCTGTTCCCCCGGTCCCATTTGCTCGGGTTACTCTGTCCAAATGCAATAACGCCGACGCACATTTGCGCCACACACCGTCGTGCAGCGAGAGGGGCGGCGCTGAAATGGCGACCAATTCGCAGCCAATGGCCGAATCCCCCGTGAATGGCGTGGAAATGAGCGCAGAAAATAGCGCTAATTTTGAATGTGCGTTTTGACGAAAATGCGATGGCCCCGTTCCCACGGGGCTCATCCCCAGAGCCGATTTGCTTTCGCTTTTTTGCCTCGCGTTCACACCCGGCAAAACCCGTTATTAGTGTCGTCAGAAGGTTGGCGTCAAGCAGAACAGAACTTGTGACGTGGGAGTGTTTGTGGATCGGCCAAAGACCGATGATGCCCAATCCCTGTTGGGACTCAGGTCAATTGGGGGCGATCTAGAGTTCCAGAGGCCCTTGTTGGTTGGGCTTTTGAGTGGATCTGTCGCCAGCGTTGGCTAACGCAATTTGCGTAAGGGCCACCACCGAAACTCGCTCTCCTCCGCCGGTTCATTAGCGGAAATTGGCGGACTGTGGATGGCGCGGCACAGATTTCGCCCGCAATTTTCGCAGAGTGCCCGCAAATTAAATCTCCGCCGGCGGAGAGCCACTTTCCCGTCCACCGCTCCGCTTGGTCGATTTAATTGTCGCACCGGCGCGCCAGGCGGCCGACCAGTTTTTTGCCCTTTCCGGGCGACAACAACTTGCTCCGCAAAATTAGGCATTCAATAAAAAGCGACAATGGCCCACAGGAACTGGCTGAGCGCGAGGAACAGACGAGAGGGGAAAGCGGACCTTTGGAAGATTAGAATTAAGCTTAGGCCTAGGCTTGCATTTGCATAGGCTTGTTTAGGCTTAGGCTAAAATTTTCACTAAAACATGTTAACTTTTACATTTGGTGCTCACTTGTCCGCCTTTTTTGGTGCCCAATTGTCCAATTTTTGGTCTGATGCCCAATTGTCCGGCATTCGCCGCAGCACAACAGCAAAAGGGGCCTTAGGCAGGGAGGGGAAGGTGCACCGGACAGAATGCTGTTATCGATCCCGGCGGCCTGCTGTCCAATGGCTCTGATGATGGGTTTTTGGCGATGTGAAAAATTCATAACTCTCCGCCGGCCGCTGCCCATCTCCCTTTCGCCGCTCTTTTTGCCCGCCGTCGCAGCTTTGTGTTGTTTTTGCGGCGAAATGGAGATAAGCGGAGAAAGGGGAGGGGAGGGGACACTTGTCCTTCCTCCTCCCCTTTGCCCGTCTACTAGTACCCTCCAGTCAGTCACACATAAACATTTGAGAACGCGAAGAACGGGGCCAAGGTGGCGATGGCAGTCGCGTTGCAATAGCAAATGCGAGAGAGGAACTAAATAACGCGTCTGATGGAAGCCCGATCGGGGTCTGTTGGAAAACATTGGTACAGCCAAAACCTTGGGGAAGGACCTCACCAGGAGCACTTTTGTAGAAAGTGAGGCTGTTGCAGCACTCTGGAACGAGGGGAGAGGGGTGAATGACAGAGTGACCGCCTCGCCAAAAGTGTCAACCCTTCTTGTCCTTTGCCGTCCCACTTTTGCGGCACTCGCCCCATTTTGTTCGCATTCTCTGGGGAGTCCAATTTCAGTGCCCGGCGTTTTGTGCGACCATTTTCCCAGAGTGCAGCCTACTCTCGACTCGAAGAAATTCTGGACGAGCAAATGGATTGATTTTGTTGGACAAAGGACAACTGAATTGAGTGGAAGTGAAGGGACGCGGATTGACGCAAACAATTGGCGGGCAACGATTGGAATGGAACTGGGACCGGGACAGTGAAGGGGATTAATTGGTTCCAGCGGACTGACGAACGGAGTCGGGAGCAGAAAGTGGGGAAAGAATTGACGTGCAGAGTGGCGGGATGCTGACTTGCTGATGACTGATGGTGATGGTGAGGGACCCTGTGGACGTGTGCTTTTGTTTGGGTCGTCTGACGGGCGATATCCCGTGCAAAGGCTTTTTGGCAAAACCATGAGCACGTCAATGGTGCAGGCTGCAGAGTGGATGTTTATCCGTTTATCGCCTGGCAACTCGGTAGAGCCTTTCGTGTTGAGCACTCGACTGCCGCTGCCGCCCTACAGCACACTTCTCCAGCCTTTACTTTGCAGTTTTCAGTTTTCACCTCTGCAACAGAGCAAATCCAGCGGGTGCCGGGTGGAGGGCGGGCGATCCCGCCATTCTGGGTTCCTGCGATCACTTTCCCCGCTCCCGCATTCCTTCGCAGCAATGCGAGTGCTGCATTTGGAGATGGAGATGTCCCGCCCCTCCCACTCCCACTTCCCACATTCCCATCATCCCACACATCTTCGCCATTCCCACTTTTTCGCTCTTCCGCCGCCACACCGATCACTTCCCCAACAATTCCGCAGAGTCATGTTTGGATTGTCGGGCGATTCTTAAACCTCGAATCCGTCCGATGTTTTTTATTTGACTCAGATTTTAAATATTTCGCACAAATTCTTGGTCCGAAACATGGAATCCAATTGCTCAATGTGCATGCTTCTCCTTTTGCTGGCCATTTCTACCTCTCAGGTTTGTCTCTTTATTTCTCGACAAAATATCTGTTGCTCGCCAAACCGGGATGATCCCAAATTTTTAAACCCAGCCAAACCCGCAACCGCAAAATTACGGAACGGTTTTATTTTTTGGCGTGAAGACCCGCCAATCACACACCACTCACTAACTCCCCATCCATTCATTCCGCTCGCCCACCGCTGCTGCTCAAGGTCGAATGTCGCAGATTTTGAAAGGGAAATGGCCAATAAGAAATTGTAAAATCAAAAAATGCGAGAAATATGTATCAATCAAATGTCCCATCAGCAGATGTGTGGGAAGCAGAGCAGAGAACACTCCCGACCCCTGCATTCCATTCCACTTCGGATTGTCAAAAAGAGAAGTTTATGAAATCATGAAACAGTAAATTTTGATGAGTAAACGCCGTTCGGATCAGGACACAAATCCCGAGCAATTCCCCAAATTCTCCCCATTCCACTCCGTGCGCGCATCCCCGCAATTTTACGAATCAAGGGTTGTAATCGATCCCATTTGTCTCACCCATGCCAGACGGCGGTGACAAATTTTGAGCGGCGAAAGGGGTCAAACCGTCGTACCCACAAAATGGGCGCAACACGGCCCACTTTCACCTCACCACCGCGAATAGGGGAAGGAACACGTGATGGCGGCGGTTGAATGAGAGTGAGTGGGTGGGCGATGTGATTATCTGATATGATATGAGCGGAGTTTTAACCTTCCTTCGACGAACCCAATTGTTGTAGTCGAATAACAACCACATCTTATTGGCACAACGAACTGTCACATTTCCCTGTTTGTGCTTCCCCTATGATCACGTGGAATTGCGAAAAGGGAAGAGATGAAGTTGTTGACTTGTTGACATCAACCACACTGGTTTTGTTTTTGCGGAAACCAAGAAGCCAATGTGAAGCAAGATAAAAAAACGACTCTACCGCAAATGGGCTGACCAAAAAAGGAAAACCCTAAAGTTTCGTAAAACCAAACAAAACAAGTTGCACTCGCAATGGGGTGTAATATCCTCCGCATTATCATCCGCCAAATTGGCCTCTCGGCAAGGTCATCTGCGGGGCAAGAAAGGGCAAGCGGGAGAAAAAAATAACGAGCAGCGGGGAGTTTCGTATTTTATGAACCTGGCAAAATAAGAATGGTAAATGGATATTAAACAAATAAACAATAAGCCACCATCAAAAATACCCGTTTATCGTTCCTTCATCTCGGTTTTCACTCATATTCGACTTATTTTTCTTTCTCATCATTATTCTGTTTCATCAGGCAAACAACGGTCGGCCCTTTCTGGATGTTTACCTGCGTATGGAACCCGTGGACGATTTCTGCGGTGCGTTGCACTGCAACATCAGTTATGCGATCTCCGTGCTCACCAACACACACAACAAATTCGATCTGCACTCGCTGATGTTGCAGGACGGACACATGACTCGCAGAACACTGAACGAGGGTGTGGAGAAGTACTTCTTCGAAGAGAACACCGTGGTGCGATTAAGCGAGGAATTGCTTCGTGCACGCGAAAAAATCTACCTCGGAGTGATGTTCTTCGACGTGCCTGCCGACATTCAAGGTAAAATAGAAGTAGAAAACGGAAAATCCCTCCATTTCCAGATTACCTAGTGATCGAGGTCACTGACGTGATTCGCCTGGGCCGTAGTGCCAAGACCGAGTTCTCGTCAGACACGTATAGAAACATTATTTTATAGAGGGGCATTGCCAACTAAATTGATCTAGATTGGTCAAGATCGGCATCCAGGTCTATCGCCGAAACGAAGCCACCAGCTCCCCGAACGAAAGCAATGAAACGCTAACTCACACAATGTGGAAGCCCTACCATCAGCGCAATCATCCCCATCATCACCGCCATCTGAACAGTGGCGAACTCATGGGAGTGTACGAGAAGGAGAAAGCGTGCACTTGTGCGGAGAAGAACTGCGGGTGTTGTGAACACGTGACAGTGCGCAAAATCCACTTGGACGACGATGGTGTGTTTGGTCCTTGGACGGCCATCCAGGCAATTGCAAATTGCACCTGTTCAGTCTGTGTGAACATCACGTACATCTCCGCAGACATTGGCGTTCGGCTTGCCCTCCTTGTCGACAACCACGTGTACTACTCCAAAGAGTTGTCGCGTAAGTAAAGCATCCGATTTCCCATTGACCAACTCAATAAGCAGTTCGAAATCCACCGCCTGCCTGTTTTGAAGTGCCACATTTACGCGAATACGCCAGCATTTGCGTGCGCTTGTACAATGTGAATGAGTTATGGCTGATCTTTTGGTGATTATGCGCTTTAGTTGGAGCTCAAAGAGAAAGATTTGACCGGCTGCACAGAGATTGAGGCCATTCTGCTCCATCTGAGGGTTGCCCGACATCGGATCGGCTGTTTCCGCATTCCAATCATCTAAGTAAAAGTAACAATCAATTCCCACTCCCATCTAATCAGGGACTCAGCATAAGGGTCAGAATCAAAAATTTGATGTATTCAGCACACGAATTGTTATCCATTTTTATTTTTTAATTCGTTTATCTTTTATAACGCCAGGCTTACCAATTATATTTGCTAAATTTATTTGTCATAAAAATGCAATAAAATGATCGTATTGAATTATAAACTTGTGGGTCCATTCGCGTCTCCTTCATAAGCGGAATAGCTTGTTGGTGTGCCGGAGAGCAGAGGTGCGTAACCATCGAATCCAGACAGTGTCGGCTCGGGCAAGAATTCGCTTAACGAGTCATAACCATATCCGGAGACATCTCTTTGAACTTGAGAGGAGAGTATTTTACTCGTAGGCTAAAAATAAAAATATAAAAGATCTTCTAAAATCAGATGGTAGGTATGTACAATACCTTGTTTTCGTAATCCGCCAGCATCGTTTTTAGCCTCTCCGAACAGTTGTTGCTGGTTGCGATACCGTAAAATGCCAAAGTGCCAATCCCGAGAAGTGCGTAGAAAGGGATTGCCCATTGCTGGCCGAAGTTGAGTTTCCGACGAAAAAAATGTGAACTCCCAACAATGACACAGGCGAAAGGCAAACCGGCCAACTGGTTCTCAGATCGGCATTTGTTTATTTCTGCCTAAACATCTGGGAAAAGCTTGTTTGATTGAACTAACTATCTCATCTTACAATAAACCTCAGCCTTTCTTCATATGGAAGTCTAGCGATTGAGGCATCAATTTTCTGCATTGTCATCTCGTCCGATGGCTGAACATTACTGTCGCTACTAGATGTAGTAGATGCTGGCCGGAAATCCATTTTTCGAATTTGGTACAAGGCAGGAACAGCATAAAAATTGAATAATAAAATAAGGACGTCAATTTTTTCGCGAATCGAATGTTATCAGATATAAGCCGATCTGATAAATCTGGACAAAGTTAGGGCCAAGAATGCCTCGCTTACCCCTACCCCCGAGTAACGTCAAATACATGACATTTCATAATTGTTTTAAGCTGCGAAAAAAAGCTGCGTGTGGTGAAAAATTGTTTTGGGTTTGGGTGGCGAGAAAAATATTTGTATTATGCCATACCTAAGTTTATTAAAACAAATTCATACATGATTTTACAGTTTCTCAATTTCATTTCTCAGTTCTCAATTCTAATAATTCTCACTATAAAGATAAAGTAATCACTAATCAAATCAGAAATTCTGCTCTAATAATTCTCTGGTCCGTTCTCGCTCTTGTCTGACGCCATTAACAAAACCATACCAAATACCATCAAAACCAACACAAACAGTAGCGACAAAAAACAACACAAAATTGAGTCACAAGTCTCACGCCAAATCTGCGCGAATTTTTAATTTCTACAGAAATATCAGTTATTCTTTATTTAATTAATGTTTTATTAGGAAAAGACGATGAAAATAAATTTGATCTCAACTTCATCAATTTTTGTCATTATTGTCGTCATTCTTTGTGACTTGGGTTTGTTTGTGAATGAAATGAATCATTGGGGATTGATCAAATTGGATTTATTTAGGCGTTTCCCTCAACAAATATGTGGATCGATTCGAGACTCTCAATTACAGACCGGTGTTCGGCCGTCAGAAGCGTTCATTGGCAGCCCACTCGGCGTCCATTGACTTTTTGTTTAGATCTCATAATAGGTTTGAATAACAAGTTAATTAAAAAAACATTGGTGGCATCTTTTGAGAACATTCCACTTGCGGTTGCAACCAATCAATTCCCATTCAAATGACGTTTTTGCCAATGACTACATTGTCGATGTGGACGGTGAATACCAATCGGTTCAATGGCCACTCGAATTTTTGTACGAAGGGAAAATTGTTGGTGCGTGATTTGAGGTGGTTGAGTTTGGATTTTCCCTGATTATGTATGTAGGTGACCCCTCTTCATTTGTGCATGGGACAGTAATGGATGGCATATTCGATGGACACATAATGACAGGGAGTGGCCAGATGTACACTGTGGAGAAGGCGGCCAGATATTTCGGAATTGAGGGAAGGCCCAGCAAATTCCATTCCTTTATCTACCTGGACGACGAAATCAATCACCACCGGTATAGACCGAAGCGTTACATTCAACGGACTGAAGGCTTGGGAGAAGCACACGAAGGTATTTCGATAATAATCATAATTGTGACTAATTTCTCCTTTTCAGAGATGCACGGTTGTGGTTTGACAAGAGAAACGCACAGGAGGATGGAGAAAATACAGAAATCCGCTGTTGAGGAGGAACATGAAGCTTTTTACTCCCTCGCAAAAAGTTATGCTCCTTCCGGAATTGCAGATTTTCCAATCTATTCAAAGAACGACTACATGTCTCTGAATGGAAGGTTTTTGCAGGGATATTGGAAACTAAATGTTGGATAGCATTTTGTTTTAGGAATAGGACAAAGCGGCAAATCGAGGGCAAGCCAGAGTACCGCGAGATCCACGGGCGCAGAGTGTACGAGGTTCGGACGTGCACGATTTACTTACAAGCGGACCATAAGCTGTACGAGCACATCTACAACAAAGAAGGGAACAGGGACGACATCAGGTCAGTATCCAAATGTGGAAATATCCCATGCAGGTTCTATTTGTAGGACAAGGGATGAGATCATTTCTCTCCTCTACAACCACATCCAGGCGGTCAACAACATTTATGAAAACACCGATTTCAACGGCATTCGGGGAGTCAACTTCGTCATCCAGAGGACGACAGTAAACCGTTAAACACGACAAAGAGATTCAATGTGGTCCTTTTGAGATTTACACTCCGCAAACGTGTATGGGCGAGCGAGCGGCCACCTCTGGCAATCCGTTTTGTGAGGAGAATGTGGACGTGTCGCACTATTTGAACTCCAACTCGCAAAAAGATCACTCACCATTTTGCCTGGCATATGCGCTCACCTATCGTGACTTTTTGGGCGGCACGCTTGGATTGGCGTGGGTGGCCAGTCCGAGCCAAAGTGAAATATTGCTCGAGTCCAAAAGCCGAATTTGCCCATTTCAGGCACAGCGGGCGGCATTTGCCAGCGGCACCAACGTTACAATGAGCAACAGCGTGGCGGGGTGAACCGCTCTCTGAACACCGGCATCATCACTCTGGTCAACTACGGAAATCGAGTGCCTCCTCGCGTTTCTCAGCTCACGTTGGCGCACGAAATTGGCCACAACTTCGGGTCGCCCCACGACTTTCCATCCGAATGCCAGCCAGGACTTCCGGACGGCAACTTCATCATGTTCGCATCGGCCACCTCTGGCGACAAGCCCAACAACTCGAAGTTCTCGCCCTGCTCCATCCAGAATATCAGCGAGGTGCTCTTTGAAGTGCTCAGTCAGGTAGCAGAATACATTTGTCCTTTTTTAAGCTATGCTACCAAATTAAGGTTCCAAAACCAAACCAAAACCAAGTTGGGCGGAAGAGGAACTGCTTCACACTGCGTGAGTGGTTTTTTGAAAAAAGGATTATTGCAAATTGATTTTGCTTGAATATTCATGTTTGCAGAAGACCGCTCATTTTGTGGCAACCAAATCCGCGAAGAGAACGAGGAATGCGACTGCGGCTTCACCAACCAAGATTGTGTGGACAACGGGGACAACTGCTGCATGCCACGCGAAAACAACAACGACCAGAAATGGTGCAAGCGGCGCGAGGGCAAGCAGTGCAGTCCGTCGGAGGGCGTTTGCTGCAGAGCGGACACCTGCTCCTACTACAGCTTTGCAGAGCGGTTGCAGTGCCGCGAGGAGTCCGAATGTCAGGAGAAGCAATTTTGCAACGGGAAGCAGGCCGAATGTCCGCCCAGCAAGCACAAAGCGAACAACAAGCCGTGCCAGGACTTTACAAAGGTGAGAATCTATTTCCGCTACACTGAAAGAATATTTCAAAAAAGATGCATAATTATGTCTTTGAATCAGTTCCTGAGCCATTTTTTGTGTCTCTTCAGGTCTGCTATAATGGAACTTGCAGTCGGTCGATATGCACGAAACACGGAATGATGGACTGCTTCCTCACCGATGGAAAGCCCGAAGACCTGTGCCAGCTGGCTTGCCAAACGCCAGAAGGCTGTAAGCCGTCCTCACAGATCCGAGAGTTGGGTGCCTACTCGCAAGAGGGGAGGAAGACGGGAAATTTGCTCCTACCGCCCGGGTCCCCGTGCAACAATTATCAGGGGTATTGCGACATCTTCCGCAAGTGTCGCTCCGTTGACTCCAATGGACCGCTGGCGCGATTGCGCGCATTTCTGTTCACATCGGGCACAATCCACGAGCTGAAAGAGTTGGTCAAGGTTGGTTGGATAGGAGCAACGGGGATCGGCCGATCTATTGGTGCTTTGAAGGAATACTGGTGGGCGTGCATTCTGATAGGCATCTGTGTCGTCATGTTCATGGCGTTGTTTGTCAAATGTTGCGCAGTGCACACGCCCAGCACGAACCCGAATAAACTGCCGGCGCAGCACTTCTCTGACACACTTCGCCATCCGGGCACACTTTTGGCAAGGACGGATTTTCTGTTTACGTGTGCATTTGCACATTTTCAGCGACGAGGTCCACCCCGCGGTCAAACTAGGCAAGCGATTGAGCGCAGCGCGAACGCTCCGACCGCGAGGGTGTCACGCGCACAGACAACCGCTCCCCCCATCACCGCCGCGGCGAGGTCCAACCAACCGGCCAGGAGCAGCAACAGATCAGCAGCAGCGCCCGCCAATCGCGTGACTGAGTCCCCGCTGATCCAGATGCAGGTCAATCCGTCCACATCGGTTAATTTGCCTCCGATCAACATCATCGTCCAGCAGACCAACAATGTAAGAACAAACGAAATGGGACGACATTCGCACTCTTGGCACCAAAAAACTTGTTCCCGCGTTTTCAGCTGCCTGCTGAGCCTCCTCCGCCCTATCAGCCCACAGACCCGGCCGCCCCTTCTGCTCCAACCCCCTCCAGCAGTGCCGCACGCGAGTCGATCCGACTCTCGTCCATCATCGCCATGACAGGGCCAAATCCCGCCCCGACTCCACTGCCTGGTGCCCCGCCACCAGTTCAGTCGTCGTCCGCTCTGCCTCTGATCCCTGGTCCGCCCCATCCCGGCCAAGGCCCGAAACCGGGTCGACGGAAGCCGAAGCCGTCTCCGCAAAAAGGAGGCCAACAACAGAACAAGAAGGCAAGGGCCCCATCGGCGGATGAAAAGGAGGCAGGAAAACGAAACAAACGCGCAGTGAAATGAGGCCACCAAATCTCCGTTTTGTACATGTTCTCATTGGCACACCACTTTTTCATCATGTCACAGCAATTATAAGTGCACTTCTTCGCCAACCTATTCCCGAAAGGCTTTCACCCAACTTGCATTCTTTCACAAATTACTTAATTTGCATATGACCAACCCACGTGCATTTCATCATTGAAGACACGAAGAGCATTTGCAAATCCGAAGCGCTTTCTATCGCATCTGCATTTTGCCCATTGATTCACCGCCAATTACATAAAGCTCGTATTATTTTTATGATCACTTGAATAATTTCCTATTTTGTTTGGTCCAGGTATAAGTCAATAATAATAATACTTATTCGCATTGTAAATACCTAAATACATTATTTTCAATTCTTAACCAAACTCTCCCGCCACAGGAAATGCCACACACAAAGCGACCAATCTGGCCTCGACACTTAACAATTTTTCCGAGCACTGACTGACCAATTACAATAATATCATTTGTATCATCATTCATTGTCCATATTATTGTAAACGCGTGTATTGCCTTTACTATGTGTAAATCATCCCACTTGATAAACATTGTCGGTACATGGACGAAAAACAATTGTTCGCTCATTTAATTTAGAGGTTTGAATGCCTCTTTCTATTGGTAATTCTGTGCTCTCATCATTATTTTAAGGTCCCTGAATATTTGTTTCAGAAACGCAAACTCCACGCGCAGAGACACACCTGTTCTGAAGCAAAATGGTCAACCCCAAAGGATACCGCCGTGGCACCCGCTACATGTTCGCGAGGCCGTTCCGCAAGCACGGCGTGGAGCCGCTGTCCACCTTCTACCGGGTGTACAAGCGTGGCGACATCGTCACGGTCAAGGGCAACGGCGCCTTCCAAAAGGGCATGCCGTTCAAGGCCTACCACGGAAAGACTGGCCGAGTGTTCAACGTGACCAAGCATGCGCTCGGCGTTGTGGTCAACAAACGTGTTCGGTACGCCTCTATGCGTCTTCAATTCAGCATCCCTAATCTCACAGCAATCGCATCATCCCGAAGCGAATTAATGTTCGCGTGGAGCACGTCAAGCCATCTGGCTCCCGCTCGGAGTTCTTGCGCCGGTGCAAGGCCAACGACCAGCAGAAGAAGGACCATAAGGCCGGAAATGCGCCATATGTTCCGCTGCGCCGCAAACCGCAGGAACCGAGAGGCGCTCATCTGGTCAAGCTGAACACGACGCACATCGAAGAGCTGGCGCCAGTGAAGTTCGAAATTGTTGCTTGAGTGAGACCATGTTTCGATGTTCGCAACACACTATGTTATTGTTGACTTGATCGTAAAAATATGAAAATGATCAATCTTTTTCTTTATTGCCATTAGAAACGCGCGAATTCAGGGTTGAATTGGGAGTTGTATTTGCGCTCTCTGTCCATGTCAACTTGAGATTTCTTCAATTCCGCTTCCGACTCTTTCTTTGGCTCCAGCAGTTGCCGCGTCTTTGTCTGTTCATTTCTCTCCCGCGCCAGTCGCTCTTGCCTTAGCTCCGCGAGTTTTTCTTTACGTTCCCGTGCCTCTTCTGAATCAGTCGACGAGATGGAGGAGGAGCGGCTTCGCCTCCGTCGTTTCTTCTTGCTTTTTTTCTTTCTTTCTTTCCGTTTCTTTTCCCTTTTTAACGCTCTCTTCTCTTCTTTTGTTAGAAATTTCTCCCGCTGTTTAGTGTTCTTAGTCGACTTGGCCGGCGTTTCCACCTTTTCTCGAATCAAAGGAATGTTTTGCCACCACTAGAAACCATTAAAATTTAATTCTGAATCAACATAAGTTATACCTCACTGTCCTTTGCGTATTCCTTCGTATCCTCCGCAAAACGCTTGAATATACCTAAAATGCGGATTTTAATAAAAGCGAAGTACTGCCATAATTGCAAACCCACTAACCGACTTTTGACGCCCAGTCGTCATCTTCCTTCTTTTTCTCGGCCTCATATTCCTTGTTGCCGACCGTGAGATTCTTTCTCTCCTGCTCTTCCAGCTCGGCAAACAAATTTACATGTTTTGTGTTTGATGATGATGTTCCTTCTCCGTCGCCTGGAGCAGCACAAGCGGATCCAAATATGTCATCTGCATTAGCCACTGTTTGGGACGTCTGGGCCCGCGCTTTCAGCCTCCGTACGCGGTCCTCGTGATCTGCAATCGCCGCCCGTTCTGTGCGGGCCTTCTCCTCTTCAGCTGCTTTGGCCTCATCACGACGCACACGCGCCACATTCTCTTTGGTGCGAACATGCCATTTCTTGTGGCGTAGAATGTTCATTTCTGTAAGTCCTCAAATCAATCAAAATAAATAAACAAATTGTGCGTGTGGTGAAAGTAAACACAGTGCTGGTTTATTAGCCAATCAGAATCATCAAATCAACAATGTTTAATGTTAAAATTAAATGTTTATTCTTTGCACATATTTTTGTAATAGTTTTCTTCCAGACTTGTGAAAACGGAAAGGGATGGATAACATGATTATTATTCCACTTTGTTGAAAGTAAACAATCGGCAAATGACAAGTGTATAACGGAGTTGAAAATGTGGAAAGGCACAGAGTAGTGGGTGGTGGAATGTTTTCACAAATATCAAGTGAAAAGTGTAACCATTTGTTGGATAAAGCTAATAATATGCGTACAAAATACTGATCAAGTGGTTGCCGGCGCGTACAGCTGAATGATGGAGGTTGAGAGCGGGAGGTGCTTGAGCATCTGCTTCTTCTCGCGAAACACCTTCTCACGATGCTTATTGGGTCTGTCGCACTCCACGCGCAAATTGCGGTAAGCTCGCGACGCGTTTAGTACCGTTTCGCGGATAAGACTGGCCGCCTGAAGAATGTGCACACAGGCACCTGGAACGGAAATGAATGTCGGTGCCAGTCGGCAAATATGGTAAAGGCAAAACCGTCAAAAAGCGGTCCAAACTGGAGTCGCTGGTCCTGCACCTCTGTGTGCACCCGTAACAGCACCGGACTGACCAGGTAGAGCACAATGAGCACGTCGCAAAAGCGAGTCGCAATCAGGTCGCGCCGGTAGGGTTTGCTCGGATTCTCGGACCAGACCACATGGACCTGAAGAGAGTAGCATTTAAATGAGATGGATGGATGGATTATATTGTGTCCCGAATAATTTTATTCCATATGCAATTTAAAAATCGCCTCATCATTGCCCAAATGCTTCAGTCGCTGGGTGTTATCTCCGTTGAGCAGTGTGGACACGTGGAAAATGAGTTCCGTGTTTGCCGAGCAGAAATATGGCATTGTGTGTCCGTTGGGCAGTCCACCTGTGTAGCCGTGGAATTGGGGTGAACCAATTTGGACCATCCAGCCTAAACAAAAGTGTGCACCACCAACCAGCAGATGCATACACCGGCGGGGGGGGGGGGGGGAGACAGTTCCCCTCCAGCCAGCAAGACAGGAATTTGTTTAATAAAAATGCAATAAAACCGAAAATTTGCGGTCCTGTAAATTTCGGGATGCCAAAACCCCTGCCGATGTATGAGCAAAAGACTTTATTTGCACCCAATCCATCCACAAATCGATCGAATGCCTCAGAACCGCAGTTGTTTGCCAGAATGCACTGCTTGTCATGCTGGTCCCTGGCCACGTAGATCACCGCCACTTTATGCACTTCTCTGCAAAGGGTCGTGTCCAGATGGCGTATTTCGCGATGGAAATTTGGCGGAAGAGCCCGTGTTTTGTCCAACAGTCCAAAACTGGACACGAAACGGCGCCATCCGCCGTTGTCCTTCTTACTGACTAAACACTTCTGTTCTGCCAACATATGTGTCGATGAAGCCGCTTCAAATTTGTCCGGATCTCGCACACTTCCCCGCACAAACTGCATCATTTCCGGAACCGAAATGTCAAACAGAGGGAACTCGGCGCGTTGCTGCTGGAGCAGCTGGGGGTTGGAAGCGCTGCGAATGGTGGGCCTGGGCAGCTCCTGGAACGGGTCGATGGCGTTGCTCATGGCCGACGAGGACTTCTTGCGTCGGACACTCGAAGCAGCTGCCTGGAATGCGCTCTCTGGCGAAGTGCCCAACGACGCAAGCCATTCATCCACGGGGGCACACTGCTCTTCCCCGATGCAAATTGGATCCGAGTTGTAGCAGTGTCGCCCCACGAAGGTGCGCGACCACAAATTCTTGTCAGCGTCAATGCTGAAAATAAACAGAACTTGTTCGAGCAGCTAAAAAAGCGCCGTTTAAAATCTATTTCCCTCTGAGCTATCTCTCTGTCTCGGTTGTACACGAAATCCCCCTAAAATCGCACCTCAAAATTGCCCCTTCCGTTTCCATATAGGCGCTGGGGGGTTCCTCCTGAACAGAGGATGCATTCTGTTGCTCCGGCTGTGAGTTCCATTGGGAGACCGGGAAGCCGGGTAGCGGGTACTGACCCGCCAGGCGGGTGCAAAACCCCAGGAAAAAGTCGTCGCTAGACGCGTCAAATTTGGCGGAAAGCAAAGGCCAGTGCACCCCGATCGATTCGCGGGCAAATGCGGCGCACATTTGCCATTTAAGTTCGTTCAAGGTGCGCGGATTCTTGACCTGGAAAGTGTAAATTTTCATAAAATGCGGTTGTTTTGTTGTTCCTACAGTGGATTGCGACTGGAGCAGTGCGTGCGCGAGTTGAGAGTGGAAGCCGAACTTGACCACGGAGTTGAGGTTGGTGCAGAACAGCGACAGACCGAGCGCCCCATTCTGCTGGCTGAGCACCAGGCGCAGCAGATGGTCAAACAGCGGGGCGTCGGCACGCTCCAGGATTAGCAGAGACAGTGCGTTGATGCACATGGCCAACGAACAGTGGTCAATCTGGAACTGATGCTGCTCAAGCAGCGAGAGCAGAAGCTGCAAAATGGCGGTGACGATTGGACATGGGTCCGTCCACCTTTTCCGCTTCCGGATGGTTCAACGAGAGCAGCGTGGCCACTTTGATCGCTCGCGAGGAGAACTCCTGGTTGCGGACCAGCTTCTGCAGTGTTGCAATGGTGTCGGCCGAGATCACGGCCATATCTGAACCGAGCAGAGAAACAATTTCGGCCCAATCCCATTGAACAATAATCGATTGCTCAACCAAGCACGCGCCTTCCAATCCCTCCATTGCGGGAATGTGCTCCAGCGCGAGAGGGGCAACGTCGTCGGAGCGCAAGCACTCCATCAAGTGGTGGAGGATGTAGGCGCGCTCGAGCGGGGGCGGCTGGGCGGCGCTGAGCACGCTGAACAGGATGGGGATGGCATGCGGCTGCTCGGCGATGTTGAGGCGCAGCAAATGGGCACACAGCCAATGGACCAGCGTGTTGGCACAGCCCACTCGGATGAGCGTGTCGATGGCACGGCCCAGTGTTTGCACAGCCAGCTGGGAGTGGCGCGCGTCGCCCGACGGATCCACCAGCGAGACCACTCGCATCCACGCTCGCAACCACACAGTCACATTCCCCGTTGACTTAAAATCCGCGTTGCATGACAAAACTAATTAAAATCAAAAACCGAATCAACAGTTTTAAACCCACCTGCACTACTCCTTGCACTTCTCCCCCTCCTCCTGGAGCACCGCCCTCGGCAGAATGGCTGTCCTCGTCCTCAGCGGCCAAAATCACACCGTCGCTCAACAGCTGCCCTGCACTGCTGCTGTCGCTGGCGCGGTCCGCAAGGCCGAGGCGCGATTGCGGTTGTTGTCTGTACGAACCGCTGGAGCTGTTTGTATCGGTGAGTGCCAACGCGGTTCCCCCGGACGACTCTTCGCCGATCGATTCGACCACCAGCCGCTGCTGGTGATGACCAAGATCAATGGCAAACCTGGCAAAATGTGGAGAGATTGATTGTGGGGAATTGAAATATCAAAAAGACGGAATCAGGTCAACATTGAAGTGAACGAACAGATTCAGAACGAGTGCCCGCGTCATGCTGTCCACCACGCGTGCCCACTGCTCGACCATCTGCTCCCACACTCCGGTGCGGAACACTGCCCACGCGTCATCCCACATCCGCTCCTCCATGTCCACCTCGCGAATGACGCGCACAAAGACGAATACGCTGAGCAGAGTTCGCGTGAAGCCCCCGGCAGTGGCCTGGCCGAACGCGTCTGCCTTGGAGGTGACCAGCTCCACAGTGGCGCTGAGCTCAATGACCAGTTCCTGAACATGAAAATGGCTAAACATGCGAATTACACAATTTCTCCTCTCCGACCTGCCAGACAAGTTTGGAGAGTGGACGTGCCAACAGCGTGCTGGACGGGTTGGCCAGATCGCGAACAATTTGAAGAATGGAGTGGGTGATGGATATAGCCGAAGGGAGGCGATCCCCGGTGGACGCCAAATAAGGGGAGCGGAAGAACGAGAAGAGCATGTGGATGAGCAGGATGGCCCAGGCCTCCATGGACACGAGGCCGGACTCTACGAATGGGGGGAACTCGCGCTGGAGCAGCCAATGGCGCAACAGCTCCAGCACCTTCTGGATGACGTTGATGCACGCCAATGGAAGGCGGAACGCCTCGCGAATCAGCGTCAGTAGCACGTTGGTGGCCTTCTGCGAGGAGAACAGCGCCTGTTTGAACAGCAACAGACCGGGCGAAGGCGTTGTCCTCGCTTGTTGTTGCAGCTGCTGGCCAACGTTACTGCTGCTGAACTTCGACTCGGAAGCGATGTTCGAGATCCACCGGATCAGCCAGTACCTGGAATGACATGACAGCACCCATCGGGGATAATTGGTGTTGTTGCCTGGCGATGATGAGCGGATCTGCAGTGTCCAGCATGGGTGCGCCCTCCTCCTCACAGGTGCCCTCCCAGCCGCCGTACACGTCCACGCCGTTGGCCTCTGCCTCCGGGAACACTTCGTAGATGTAGAGCACGATCACGCGGTCCAGCACGAATTTGGCGCAATCAAGCCGCTGGGTGGACTCGGTCCAGTCAACTTTGACACTCTCACGAGTTGTGTACTCCAGGAACTTGTCCAGGTAAATCTGCGAATCTCATGGGCTGTCGCAATAACTGCATTCTCCAATTCACCTGTAATGTCTGTGCCCTTTCGCGAACACTGATTTGTTTCGGAGCGTAAGTCGACGTGGAGGAGCAGGACTGCACCGATTGGCTCAGCGACTGAACTGACACGGGTTGTTCCGCCGCCTCCGCCATCACAACGGGAACCGCCCGGACCGGGCCCGGATCGAACGCCAAGTGGAGGAACCCGTTGTTGTCCGAGTCGCCGTTGTCCTGCCGGTTCCCGCCGTTTCTGCCCCGTTCGTCCAAGGTTCCACCGCAATAGGCCAGCAGTATGCGTTCTGGGGATTGCCCGTCGCGAAGCGGAAAATGCGGCAGACAGCACTGGAAGACGGTGTCCAGCACGCGCGATGTGTGTCCGAAGAGCGCCAACTCCTGGTACCAGATGAAGAAGAGGCGAATCGCCAACTTGCGCACGGCCAGCACATTGTTGGGGTGTAGGGCCATTCTCAGCACAAACTCGATGCCCGAGCGTTGCCAGCCTCAAAACGACAAATTTGAGAAAATTGGTTTTGCGAACTTCCGGAACGAACCTCTGCCGACCATCTCGGGCGCCGAACAAAGCACCTGCTCCAGAGTCCACAGTGCGGACTCGGTGTCCTGCAGTGTTTGCGGGTCGATTGGCGCTTCATAGTGGGAGATCAGCAGCGCATCGATCAAATGGAACAGCTCGAACGCAAAGTCCTCGATGAGCTGCTTCCTTTCCTGCAAAATAATTGGGTCCGGTTCACATCCCAGTTTACGGCCGACCTGTGAGTTGAGTGCCTCAAACGCCAGCCTGAAGTGCTTCGCGCGAGATGTGGGCTCACGACCCAAATCAGTGAAACGGGTGATCGAAGTTTGAAAATCCTGCGTTTTTTTCCGCGCGAACATTTTCTGTGCTCCTCCAATTTAAAGTGTTGGAATTATTTTGTTAAATTTCCGATAAACAATGTTGCGAGTCTGCACACTACTCATAAAAGGTCATCGAATAGAAATGAATAATCGTGTTCGGCCGAGAGATCAAAATGAAAAACGGGAAGTGCGTAGAATGAGCAAAGTTTCGGATAACAACAATATGTCTGTCGCTCGCTGTTCCCCAGTCACACACTTTCGGGTCTATCGACAATCCCTGAACGCCATCGCGGTGATTCCCATTGCATGGCCCTGATAGGAGCGCACCACCTCGCTCTGGGCCAAATCCCACATTCGCATCACGCCGTCCGAGGTGGCCGTGATCATGAACTGAACGGATATAGTGGAAAGCCCCGCAATTTTGAATGTTCCGCTCATCACATTTGAATCGTCGCTGAACGCGCAGTCCCACACCCATTTGTTGCCGGGCACCGAATAAGTGTTTAACTGAAAACGGGGAATTATTCGTCCCTGACATAACTTAGATATGAATCTCAACACCAGTTGCTGATTGCTGCAACTCCACAGCTTGGTGGTGTGGTCTGCCGAAGTGGTGGCCACGGACAGCCCGTCGGGTCTGTAGTGGCATTTCAGTGCAAACGTCTTGTGTGCGCGTAACTTGGTGCACTTGTTCGCGTTGTTGATCAGCGTGAGTGCCGCCAAAGGATGTTGCGGCTGGTGCAGCTGGTGGTGGAGAGCATGCGGGGCAATCTGTTGCTGCGGATGCTGATGGTGTGGGTAGGGGGGCATCAGGACGGGGTGAGGCCGATGTAGTCGTTGTTGGTGCATTTGCTCTAGTTCGCCTGAAAGGTCGATTTCAAACCTCAGATATTTGTCTGAGTTGCAATCCTGATCCGTGTCCAAACCTAAATCGGACAGAAAATGCCCTATCACCTTGTCCCAATTGGAACTGCGGTCGTTCCTGCTTCTGTTCCGCCGTCAATTGTTGTTGCTGCTGCTGATTATGGGGCATTTGGAATGTGCCCAGCTCGGTTGGCGGCGACGCAATTGGGGGCAGTTCACTTGTGGGTTTCATTTGTTCTGCCGCAATTTGCTGTTGGCGATCCATTTCTACTGTTTGTAGTTGTTGCTGCATGACCGCTGGAGGTGCTTGCTGCGGCAGCATCATTCCGGTGTGGCTGACATCCCACAGAAACAGGTTTCCGCGATTCGTCACCGCGGCACACTGTCTCCCGACCCGGTCGATATCCACGTGTACAACCTGGATTTGGAGAGAAAGGAGATCTTCAAAAATGTCGGTCGACTCACGTATTCTGCCAGTTCCACCTCGGTGAGCAAAGAGTCGTCTCGGTCAGAGCGCAAATCCCACAAATAGATGGAACCGGTAGAATCGGCGACAATTAGTTCCACTTAATCAATCAGCTAGCTGTAGGTATGATTGCTGAAGGCAACTCGAACCTTGGTTCGGGTGGAGTACAACCGAGTGCACTGGCGTGTTCACTTGAAAAATGCGCTGGCAGTTCAGCTGATTTACGCGCATGTCCCATATCTTGGCCATGCAATCCTCGCCTCCAGTGTACATCCACGCGCCGTCCACCTGGAATCCAACAGCAGTCACATTCTTCTCGTGGACGCTGAAGACAAAGTGTGTGTGTGTGTGCAGTTATACGCGGGCACTCAACGAGAAAGTATGTAGTCCTTGTGGCGTTGGAGACTGCAAATCGAAAATGCGCAAAGTCTGCCACGCAGCGACGAGGAGCTGTGCGCCATCGGGAGTTATGCAAATGTCGTTCACCTGGACGATTTTCATTTCCGTTAAACTTGAAAATGGATAGGTATCAAGAACAACCATCCTCCAACAATTCCTGGAATTACTATGTTCTACATATTTTCGATTTGAAACATCCCAAAAAAGGAATGCCAGACAGTTGGGCTCCAGACGAAAGTTATAAATGTCAAATTTTAGCCTAAGCCAATGCAAGCCTAAACAAGCTTAAACCTACTAAGCCTAAGGTTTAAGCCCTCTTCTAAGCCTAAATTGTGGCCAAGTTTATTTAAAAAATTTCCCATTTGGTGCCCAATGTCCGGACATCCCAAAAAACCGACCTAATACCACCACCAACATACTTGCGACTCTTTGTACGGAAGCGCCTCCAGCTGTTTTTGTGTGGCCACATCCCAGATCCGAACTGTCGCGTCCATTGAGGCGGACACAAGTATGGGCCGCATTTCAACCAACACTGATTCAATCCAAAAAATCAGATGTTGTTGTAAAGGTCATATGCATACTAATAGGTAATAGCAGTGCACGATATACCTACAATAGTAGTGTTCGAGCTTATTACTTGAGAGAAATTTTATTTGTGTGAGGACATTAATAATGGAGATCAAGATCATATTTATCCTAAATACGGGACAATTCATTCTTTGTTTCCAAGCTCTTTGCGCACATTCTTTTGGTTCTCCGAGAAGCGATCGCTGGCACTGATCAGCCCAGCGCTGTAGCCTCGGTACTGCGAGTTCATTTTGTCGCTGTGGTACTCCTTCTGGAACTTTCTGCGCCTCTTGTGTATCTTCAGAATCTCCTTCAGATCCTGTTCGGTAATGTGTTCCTCGCCGCCTGAAAACCACCAAAAATAGATTACAAATCCGTTTTTGCAACCCGAGTCCGGGTCGGATTCCTCCATCAACAGATCGAGCAGCCATTTGCGCTCGCCCACATCCTCCACGTTGTACAGAGTGCTCTTCTCTGTCTGCTCAACCTGACTGCCCCAAATGTCCTCCACGGAAAGGAGATCGCGTTTTGCCTTGCCCGGGATCTGTTTGTTCCGCAGTTGCTGTCCCTGGTGCATTGACAGGGTTCCGGGGATCCTGTGGACCGCCATTATTGTGAGACCCGGACTTATTCAAATCCCCACTTGATTGGCTGATCGATCAGGCGCTTCAACTGATCAATGAAGCGCGTCATGCTCAACATTTTCTCCAGGTGCTCTATGCGCGGTGGCACGGCCGCCTTCCGTTTGCGAGAAATTGGTGGCATTGGCATGCTGAAGTGGATTCTAATAAAATAAATCCATGGAATTAATGGCATAGTCCAATTGGTCGGAAAAACAAGTTGGACTTTGGCCCGACATTAGGACATAAGTAACACAAAACTCATAATAACACATATGTATTTCCCTAAAATAAATAAAGAATATCATATAATAGTTTATAAAACAAGCCAGCGAATGGGTCATCATGTCATCAATTACAACTTTCCGGTAGTAGTAATTGGTGAATACAAAATAATATAGATATTTTAACAATTCTCAATTGTATGGAGATGAAGGCGAGTCTGGGCGTCCAGTTTTCTCCATTTGGTAACTTTGAAGTTCGTAATTGGCCGGCGTCGCTTTTGCCTCTCGTATGCTCACACTCCGGTTCTCACGCTCGAATGACTCCACCTGCGAAGAGGAAAGGGAATGAAGGGTGACTGTGGTCAGGAATCAGGAATAGATAATTTCGAAACTGGGGAGAACTGAAACAGGGCACCTGCTGCCTATGTGACGGATCGAAGGCACTTACTTGCACATACAAATCCTGTTCCGGATCAAAATCGATTCCGGTAACTTCGCCGAACATTGAGTGCGGGGTTGGCAAGGACTCGCAGCCGAGGCGCCCGAAGAAGTCGAGCACATTCACTGTGGGAGGGAAATGTGAATGGACTCCAGAACCCAAATGGCTTTTACCGATATCCCTGTGCAAGAAGCGCAATGAGGAGGGATGGGAGATATCCATCGCCTGGGCCATGTCGATCACGTACACAGTGCCCGAGTGGTAGAGCAAATTGAACTCGCTCAGGTCCCCGTGCACCAAATTGCACTCCTTGAACATACGGTTCACAATCTAAAGTGGCGGCAATGTTCTCCACAGGAACCAGAATGGAACACTTGCCTCCCGGACCTGGACAAACGCATTCTCCCTCATCTGTTGGTTCTCCCAGTGCAATTCCTTCAGCTTCTGAGCGGGTCTGGTGTCACCAATCATGGACATGAGCAAAATCTAAAATATGCGTCGGAACTGGTGTTTTTCGATTATTTTCTCACGTGTCGCTTGAGCTTGATTGGAGTAGGGCACATTATGTTTGCTTTTCGCAATCGCTTCAAATTCAGGAATTCCTTTTCGGCCCATATTTTCATCACTCTGCGCGGGTTTTTGAAGCGAAAGTCGTCTTTCACATACTCGGACCGATTCTTGAATCCGGCCAGCGTTGTTTTGTAGACCTTCACAGCGAAATGCGACTGTCCACCTACGTCAGTCTGCAGTTCTTTTTCTTCCGAGACTGTTCCTTCATTCAGCTGTTCCGAATCATCCTCAATTTGTTCTTCTTCCTCATCTTTTTGGAGGCGAGAACTAGAGCCACATCCACCAGAAATGGCGTGCAATACAGCGCTTTCTTTGCCGGTCGCGATTATCTCTTAAGCATTTTGCATAACCAACGAAATGCCATTTTTACAACCTTCCACTCTATCAAATTGCCCACTGTTTATCCACTTCAAAAGGATCAAACGCGTTCGCACATCCACCGACATTTCACTGGTCGCCTTTTGCTCTTTATCCTTCAAGCGCATTTGTCGCTTGCATTCTGATTTGCCAAAAATGCGTAGTGCATTCAACGCTTTGCTGCCAATGCGATGTTCGGTAAAATCGCCAGTTGGCAGTGCAAGTGGTAGTTGTAGCGCCTTCTCGCTGCACTTCTTTTCGCTAACATCGTGATCATGTTTGGTTAAATAACTCCCGTCAGTGTTTTTCACAAATCCGCAAGAGGGGAAGTCGGATGCATGGTTTTCTTCATATTCAATATTTAAATCCAAAAATAATATGTTAAAAATACAATACCGTAAAGAAGATTGGTCGCAAATTCCCGCATTTCTTCATCGTCTTCCTCCTCTTCGCTGCTCTCCTCATGCTCCTCCTTCGTGTAATGATATGGATCGGAAGCAAGAAGGGCAGTCACTTTTCCGGTACTTGCCTTGCTTTCCTCGAACTTTTGGCTCAGTTCCAGTTCACGGTCGAATTCGCGTTGGAGCTTCATTGCAACCAATTCGTCAGCCGAGCAGTCTGGATCACGCGAAAGCTCAATAGCCAATAGATAATCTCGGGAACAGTCAGGATCTGCATCGCAGTTTTCATCCAATTGATATGAATATGAGTGGGTGTGATCGCCAAATCGCTCTTCCTAAAAATGAAGAATTTGAAAAAATACAATAATGGCACCCGACCTCCAGGCTCTGCTCCTCCATGATCTCCATTAACGACACAATCGGCTCTTGGACTAGATCTTCATCTGTCGATTGAATCCGGCCCCAAACAGACTTTACAGGTTTTGATTCAGCATTATCCATTCCTCTGGTGTGTTTTCTGACCTTTAAATTTCTATTACACTGATTCCTGCTAAATAAATGTGAAAAAATGATTTTTAGTTTTTACGTAATTTTGTGGAAAATAGAAAAAAATGTAAAAAATAAAACACCCCTAAATCTTAAATCCAAGCCACAAACTCAAAAAACCAAGCCCACCGGTCCATCTCAATTCAATCTTCAAAAATTACCATACCTAACTAAAAATTAGATCTCTAAATACCTAGCGATTTATTGTCATCTATTTATTTCAGGAATTCATGATAATTAATAAAAGAATTTTCTACTTAAGTACAAATTACATCTGACATGGAAACTGATAATGAGACACAGAAAACCTTGCAAGAATTGAAGGTCAGCGAGCTGAAAACAGAATTGGAGAAGCGAGGGCTCGACAAGAACGGCATCAAATCCGCTCTCATTGAGCGACTGGAACAGGTCAGTGAGATGATAATCAATAATCACACGTTTAGTCCCCGACTCAAACTTTCGAGTTGGCGATGTTTAAATTTCACCCCCTATCCAACCCGGTATTTTATTTTACATTACATCATCACCATCAGCCCACAAAGTTAGTACTATTATTATATGTGTCAATCAAATTTGTATAGCCATGACAACTGTTTGCGATTGATAGATTTAGCTGTATCGCACGAAAACATATTGTGAATAATGTGAAAATGTCTTCTCATGGTCGTTATTCTTGTTTTTGGAAAACCGGGGCGTGTTACAGTTGCTCGAGATCAGTTTGTAGCGGTTGGAGGCCAGTGCGTCGAATGCCTGTTCTAGAAATGTGTGGATCAGGTAGAATCGACTCGTGTAGCGCGAGTTGTCCATGTTCCAATCACGCGTTTCGTTCAAGTGGCGGCCAAACACTTCGCGACACGCTCGCGCCCGCCCGCTAATCAGGATTCGGTCGATTTTACGGAAATTTACATCACTGGTGAACCCGCCACGCCCAGTGGACAGAGTACCGTGGTACCCGACTGTAATTGTGTTGGCCGTAATTGTTGCCTCGTCCACCAGTTTCTCCACTGCGTTCAAACGCCAATACTGGGCTTCCGCAATTAGTGGGCGCCATTCGTTGAATTCCTCTGGCGGCACGAATTCCTTCACCACCTTCCCTTCCTCGTCAATGCAAATCCTCAGGCTGTTAATTAAAAGACGTACAAGTCGACCGTCCCTGTGTGCGCAATCGATTATGTTCTGTCGTTTGGCCAATTCGGCGAACAGTGAGTCTGGCTCGCGGAAGATGACGTGGGCAAACACTTCAATCGGGCGTCCAGATGACAGGCGGAGACGCAAAATGCGGTTCTTATGGGCAGAGGCCATCTGCATAAATTGAATTTGCATTTGAGGGAGGGAAGGGAAGGGATGGGGTGAGTGTGAAAGTGCCAGTACTAGGTATGTGGGAAATGAGTGAATGGGGATGAAACAATGCGGAACAGCAATTTTTCCAATTGGGGGTGGAGGGCGAAATTCGGAGCAGCGACAATATTGGTTGGCAGCACGTTCTGGTTAGGCTCTAGAACAAGAATGCATATGGGATTACTACCCGCTTTGTTACACGCGGGGCGGCTGCGAAGGCCATCCGCCCTTTCACCCGCCGCCATCCCATTCGGCCGCTCTACTCTAAGTCCGGAGGGGAAATGGCCTTCCTTCCCGCTCAAGTGGAGTTCTTTTAACGATTCAGTCTTGTCTCTGTTTGGGTGGTACCCTCTTGGCAAGGGAAAGGGACAATCTGTGGGCAAATGAATGCGTGGCATTCAGAATTAGCTGTATTCCCTTTTTGTTAATCAGGGTCCAATTGTCTTGTGGACACACAATCTAAAATGAATGATGCGGAGAATACATATATTTTACTACACATTTTTAGGCACTCAAAACGGAAGGGCTAGACGCTCAGTCACACCAATTCAATGTGCAAGAGATTAGCGTGACATCGCCGAAGAAAGCATTGCGCAGTTCAGGCACTAATTAAATGGCAGCACTACTGCCTTTATCCAATCACACAAAATTATAGTCATGCAAGACGGGTCCGAGGTGACACAGCAAATTAGAGGAGGCGCAGAATTGGAGGAGGAAGTGCAAAAAGAGCAGCAGAGACGGGAATTCGAAAGTTTCTTTTTTGAATGCGGATTTGCATTAAAATCCGAAATTTTAGCCCGGGAGGATTCATTTGTCATTTACTCCCCCTCTGTAGGAGAAGAACAGAATGGCAGCGCAGATTTGCCGAAAGAGCAACAACAGCCAGAATCAGTTGTTTCCGAAGCGATGACTGGGGAGAAGGGTTCCGCTGCTCTCAATTTGGAGTCCGACTGCAAAGCATCCACGCCAAAAATGGAACTGCCAGAGCCGAATGGAAAAACAAAGGTAAGTTTTGTGTTTTAGGTCTATATATTATGGATCTTAACTATACAAACCGATATTGTACGTACGTTATACGAAGTACTACAAACTTATTTAAAAAGAATGCGAGGGTACAATATGGAAACAAAGCAACTTCGGTGAACCAGTCACTTTACAGGAAGAGGAAAAAGGTTCAATTACTGCAGTTGAGGGAGTTGAAGAAAAACAGGAAGCAGATGTGTATCCAAACAAATCTCCAAATGAAGGAACAGAGGCGGTGTTGATTGTGGAATCGCCAAAACGAGGCATCAAGAGGGAAGAGACAGAACCAGAGATAATTATTGAAGAACCGTCAAGTGGCGGGTCTGGTAAACCAAAGACGACGACAGAAGAAGCTAAAGCAAAGGCAGAAACCAAACAGAAAGCGGCAGCCAATGGAAAACAGACAGCTCCAGCTTCGAAACAGTCTTCGCCGAAAAAGTCGGCTTCGGCCGCAGGCGGAAATCTTGCTGCTAGCCTTTGGATTCGAAACATCGCCAACACAACAAAGGCGGCCGATCTAAAGGTAGAGCTAGAGAGGCGAAAGCACGATCTCCACAACACCACTGATTAAGGCACTCCTATCCAAGCACGGAAAGGTCGTGACAGCGAAGATTTTCACCACGAAGAACAAGCAGAGTCCCACCTGTTTTGGATATGTAACGCTGGCCGACGTGGAAACTGCAGATCTGTGTGTTCATAAGCTGAACCGCTCCAATTTCAAAGGCCGAATCATCAACGTAGAGAAGGTGTGATGGAATTATCGAAATTGACATCGTTAAATTTGTTTAAAGGCGGACCGTTCCAATCTGTCCCAATTCGACAAAAATGCGGCAGCACCCTCGCAGCAGAATACCGAGCAGCCCAGGAATGCTGCAGAAGGGACGGAAGGAGGAGGTATCAAGTCGGGAAAGGACGGCGATGCCGGAGTTGTGTCCTCAAACAACGGGGCAAAGAGATCGACTCGTCCCCGCATTACAGCAGCAATACAATCACCTAAAGCTGGCACTTCTTCAGAGAAACGACAAATCATCAACAAGAGCAGCTGTAAACATTTTTTATTTGTCAGAATCACAGATGTTCGCCGGTTTAACAACTGTGTTTCACAATCGCGCCACCTCTAAATTTTTAGTTTATTTTTATATTTCCGACAAAACACACATATAACACCTCCTTAAAATGGATCTTTATAAAGGAACAGTTGTTTTAGACCAGCCTCGTGATCGTTATGTTGGTGGAGGAGGAAGAGGAGCATCGCATGGCGGCGTAGAGCGTGCAATTAAAACGTTTGCGCGTCGTGATTACGCGGCGAAACTGCCCGTTCGCGAGTCACAGCAGATGCTTCGTCGCGTTGTGCACCAAACCAGTCGCGGAATTCGCATCTCAACATCGGTTGCCCCCTACGGTCACCGCGCGGTTCATGCCGCTCCAGTCGAAATGGCGCCGCGCCGCGACTTCAACAGCTACCATTCGCGCGAAATGATGGACTCCCGCGGGGCCATGGTGCCTGATGACTCTCGTGACGAAATGATGCGGATGATGCGCCGCCGAGAGGAGGAACACCGCAAGAAGGAGGAAGAGCTGCGTCTAGAGAAGGAGCGGGAACGGCTCAAGTACGAGCGAGAGAAGCTGGAACGAGAACGCCTCGAGCTGGAGCACATGAAGTTGGCGGCACAAATTGCGCAGGCGGCTCAGTACCAGTTTATGCCTGCCGCCATATCGGGCCAAATCACCGCCGCCGCGGCACTGAACCAATCGCACCAGATCCACCACCCGCAGCATATGGAGAGCGGCCGAAGCAGTGCAAAGAAGGATGCGTCATCGGCTTCTCACAACAAATCGTCGACAACGTCATCGTCGAAGCGTCCGTCTAGCCGTTCCAAAGATGTTGGCCATTCATCGAGCAGGTACCCAACCACACTAATGAGATGGGTGGAGCAAGCAGGAGAGAACGGCCGAACGAAAGCACACATTTTATCTGAGAACAGTTTCGAGCCAAAGTTGGCTGAAGCTTTTATATCACAACGCAGAACAAGACATGAAACAACTAACGAGTGACGGCACGATTATGATTATTGATTATCGCAAATCAACTGTCGTTGTGTTTGCTGACTGTGGGATATCAAATGATACAACTTTAGTCTTTTTTGGTTGATGTTGGACATTGTCTTTTTAAGGGAATATTGTCCACCTGAAAAGAATCCACCCTTCTTGATTTACTCCTCTCATTTCAGTCAACGCCACTCGTCTCGCAACCGCGTCTCCAGTCGCGACCGCCATCCACCGGGCGGAAACTCATCGGTTCGGCGCGATCGAAGTCGTTCGCCGATGAGGCGTTCTTCAACTTCTGCCAACGCCCCGCCTTCGAGGGACAAAGCCGACACTATCATGTCCCGTCGGAGTGGTGGGCGCGATTGGTCCCAGCAAGGCAAAGGGGACAGAGACACTCGTCCCAATTACGGCACCACGTCCTCCTATCAAATGGGCGGCGGCTCTTCATCATTTGCCAATTCTCAAGCGAGAGGTAGCTATTCTCAGAAACAACCATACCCATCTGCTGGGGGAGGCGGATTCAATCGCAATGCTGCGGATCGGCGTGAGGGCACTCACGGTATGTCTCCAGTTGGCGTGCAACATTTGAATGAAAACTTGTTCCCCGAAGAAAATAAAGTTGGGTATAACCGAGTTTTATTTTGCCAAGGCCGTCCAGTGGAAAGTTCCAATCGCGACTACTGCGGTACTGGTGGACAGCATGACCGCTATGAGGTGACTTCCACTTCTGGACCCGACTTCGCAGCATCCCGCACCGACCCCTCGTATGCGCAACGTGTTGGGCAGCAGCATTATTCTTTGGGACGTCCGGATGCAAATGCTATGTATGGGGGTGGTGCAAGCGGAGGCGGCGGATTCGCCAACATTGGCTTTCCGGGGGCCCAACAGCAGTTTAGACACGATCAGCAGTTTGGCGGGGGCAGCCAGCAGCAGGGATCATTCTACAATCAGCCGCCGCAACAACAGTCGCAATGGGCGGCAGGCGGCGATCGCGGCGGAGTCGATGGTTCACGTTCATCCTCTTCCTACATTAACTCTTCCGGTGGCGGCTGGAACCGTCAGGCGGAGAATATCATGCAAGGTGGATTTGTGCAAGGTACTATTAATAATCACAACAACTAGCTCCTCCCAATTCAGAGTGGAACATGTATGGGAGAAGCTCGCCACAGAAACAGGGCGGAGGCTCGTCATCGGCTCTGGCAAGTAGCGGTGGTCGTTTCCAGCCGACATCTTCCTCATACGGCGGCGGAAAATCAGGCGGTTCATCCATGTACCAATCGGAAGGAGGAGGAAGCAGACGCTTCTGAATGATATGAAAGAGAGTGAGGGAATAGATAAAATTTGACCATTTATATTAAAATTTGACCATTTATATTCTCATTTCTCACCGTCCTTATTTTGGGACACTCCTATTAGGTATTTAGCTGAACTTTTTCAAGCATGTAATTCCGAAGAATTCGAAGTGATTTTTAAAATGCTTTTAAATAATTGGCAGATGACTTCCTTCAGAAGTTTATTCGTAATATGCTGGAATACAATAAGTAGTGGCGGCTAGAGGAAAAGAAGTACGACATAGCTAAGGGGTGGTTAGTCTGTGCTTGGCCAGAAAGCATTTAAATGCAAAGGGTCCGAACAATTTTGTGTTTTTCGTTTCTTAACTTTGTTCATCGCAATGCATGGGGATTGTTTGAACAGAAATGTTTCGGCTTTGTGTAAAGACGGATAAAATAGAGACTAGCAAAGATGAATTTGTTTGCAATGGTTGTCTTTGTTAAATACAGTTCAATTAGCAAAATGAATGGGGAAGGGAGGGATTGGTCTGGAAAGTTTCTTGCTCATTGGCCTCGCCCGAAGTCCAATCGATTGGTGGGCACAACCCCGTTGCGGATGGCCAGCAGTCCGCCCAAGTGGTGCTGCAGCCGCGAACAGCGCGAGTACGCACCGCGCACGGAGAGCACGCGAACGGGCTCGCCTTTTCCAAGCGGGAGCATAGTGCCCGGCGCTTCCAGGACGGCATTGGTGGTTGTTGTTGCTTCGCCTTTCACGGGGCAAATGGGCGCAGGGAATCGGTGGGCACCAGAGGAACGAGAGCGGGAGCTGAAGTACGAGGTGGCAGCGGACGAGTTGTTCGATCTACTCCTAGATCTGTTATAAAAATTTTATTATAACTCGATTTTTCACGTTTATCAATGATTTTCATGTCCTCATTTACCTGAACACTGGGATGCGAGATGGTTTTAGTTGGCACGAAGGGGCAATTCCCGATGTCAGGTCTCCGTCACCAGCTTCTGCAAGCTCTTCTTCTGGCACCTCCAAACACACTTCTGGTATTCTGCCGTCCTTCTCCTCCCCTCTTTGCTCATCAGGCGATGTTATCTCTGCGTTTTTGGAGAGTTTTGTGGGCACTGAGGAGCTCTTGGGAACGCGAGAATCACTGTGCAATCTGGCCGCCGTTGACGATCCCAATCGAGTACTGCTTGGACTCGGTGGAACATTCGTGGTTGCACTGCTGCTCGTCTTTCTGCTGCGCTGGTCCCAACGTTTGGCAGTGCTCCCACACTGGTTCAGCACCGAGAGCAGTTCCACACTCTCCATCAGGCGCCAGAACAGACTGCGATAGGTGGACTGGGCGCCGAGCAGGAACGCACTCTGCGCATAGAGTTGGGCCAGTACTTGTTCCTTGAGCACCACGTAGGAGAGCCATCCGTCCAGTGAGTGCATTCCAAGAAGGCCCCGGAAGAAGTGGTGGACGCGAGAATTTTCCGGCTTCTCGGAGGCCTCCAACTCTTGAATGAGCGCGAAAATGTTCCGCGTAACGGGCCCTACAAAATTGCATTGATGCGTTGTGCAAACTGCACATCCTGTCCCAAAACCTTGGCCCGTGATTTTGCAGATCACGTTCCAGGGTCGAACCCCCGCCAGGAGCTCGTCGTTGAACAGTCGTTCTAGCGCCGCGAGCAAAACCATCGATGAGGCGCCGCGAATGATCTCTGCGACGCCTTCCACCACTCGCTCGACCACGTTGCGCTTTTGGTCGTAGATGGGCAGACTGGAAAAGTAATAACTCTCAAGAGTTCGCCCGTGTTGAGTGCTGACCCGATCATGGCCAGCTCCTTGCTGTGCAGGCGTAGTTTCTGTGCGCTGTTGTCGCGCAAGCGCGGCGATGTTCTAGTGAAGTAGACTGCGCTTTTTGTTGTCGCAATGTTTGCAAAATTTGCGCAATCGGCACAGTCCGTTTCCAGTCCGCCCAAACAGGCATGACATGCCGTCGCCGGACGCTGCTGCTCAGCATCCTGGAGATGCCTAATGCCGGCAGAAGTGAACGAGCGTGGAGGGCTTCGCCTCTGGTGTGCCTCAATGTTATTTGAAGAGCCGGTCAACAAGAAGCTGTTCGACTTGAAGAAGGAGCACGCGTCAACAACGTTTCTGAAAAATGGCGATATCCATACCAATATCACTTTTTGGACAATGGGCCTCTCTCATGCCAATTGATCTCAGGAATAATAATATTTCCCTTAATTTTTCTATCCGACCTCTATTCGCCTCTAGTTTCTCGCCCCCAATTTATTTTCCACAGAGCCAATTTATTTTCGTTTCGCCTTCCCTTGCCAAACAAACATTGCCCTCCCTCCTCTATGTGGTCCAAATTCATAAAACGGGAGCCGCAGGAAATGTGGAGTTTCAGAGTGCCAATTGGCGCACAAGACGAGAGCGACGAATGCAATGAAATGAGTGTTTATCGATTTTAATCTGTCTCTCTTAAATGGGAGGCCCCCCAGAGGGGGCACAGCTGTCAGCGACAGGCACCGTTTCCCTCCTCTTTTCAATCCACCCACCAGCTGTGCCAAGGGATTTCGAAAACACCGCTGTTGGTTGCCAAAAGAAACATGAGAAAGGGGAGAGAGAACCGAGTCCTATAGTGGGAAGTTTCGAAAGATTTATTGGAGCAGAAACAGCGAACCTTGGCAACAGAACGGACAGCGAGGGCCAATCCTCGATGTGCGAAGGGCCTGGAATGTGTTTGTTGAGTGGAAATTAGGTAATTGGGTTTGACGCCCACCTTCGGACGAGGTGGATCCGAGGCCGGAGTCGGGCGCACATGTTTGGCTGTTTGCGGCGTGGTCGGGAGAAGAATCGCTTAATAGGCGCTGTGAGGCCGCACAGCAGTCGATTAGCTCGTCGACGTTCTCGCCCACTTCGCGCGCTCTCTTCAGCAAGTTGTCCATCGAACTTGAGGATGGGCAAATGTTTGGGACCTGGAGATCGAGATTCCACGGCATTCGGCAAAATGAATCATGAACCTTATGTGCGAGTGCGATGAACTTCAGGTCGGGCGCCGTTTGGCTGGAGGAGAGATCGGCAAAGGTGCGTCGCGGTTTGCTCATCGCGAACGATGATTCGGCAGCACCACTCCTCAGTTTTTTCCCAACGGCGGCGGTAAACTCCTCTCCGAGCAGTCGTAGACGTCTCAAATCCAAGTCGAGTAACTCCCGCTCTCCGCTACTACTGCCCTTTTGAATGGAATCCGTGCAGGGCGGGACAAATCCAATCTCTTAATAAACAAATGTCCACGATCAATCGATTATTTCTTTTGCCTACCGTTCTCGTTCATGTCAATGTATCGCCCGTTGCCCAAGTACGTCTCCGAGTACTGGTAGTCCGTCGGCGCCGGCTCTTGTTGCTTCGGCAGTTGATCCGATTGGCGTCGTTTGTCGATAAAGTTCTCAACCAGACTGGAGGCTGGCCGCGACGAAGAGGCTGTGTTTGTCGCCGTTTTCAGAACTGGTGGAGGCGCTGGCACTGCTGGGGTGACTAGCGGTGACTGCTGGTGTTTGCGCTGTTGTGGCGGCGATTGAACAACTGCGGGTGAGGAGAAGCCCTTTGATGAGAAATTTGTAGCACTCGGAGCCACCGCCTTTCTCTTCTTCTGATTGCTGTTCAGCTCAGGCAGGCTGGAAGGTATTATAATGTTGAACCTTATAAAAAGTTCGTTTCCACCTGTAGACCTTCTCCGAGTTGAATGGCTCCATTTCGCTTGAGTTCCTTAACTGACCCCAGTTGGTCATCCCTGTGTCGCGGAAATTCATCTGCGAAGTGGAGGATGTGTCCCCGTTGTTGTTCAACAGCTCATCCAGAATGTCATTCCGCCACTTCAGCGCGTTCACATCCACATTATGCTGCTCGTTGTTCAACTCTTCCAGCAGACGCAGACTGATATTGTGCGTATCGACGGCCGGCAGCAACATGGCCCCGCCACCGGCATCCCTGTTGTTCCGCAACAACCGTCCTCCAGCACGTCGCGACTGCGGAATAGGCGGACTTGCCGTCGCATTTGTAGTGAAACTGCCGCCGATTCCGCTCGTTGTCCATTGACCACTGTCCTCAAATGTCAGCTTGTAGTCGTTGTGCTTGTTGTTCTCGCAGCGAGCGCGAAGTGTTTCCATGTCTATTATTGAAAATGAAAACGCATGAACTGAATGGGTTCTTCGGCACTAATCTGGTTTTCACAATAAACCCCATTCAATTTTTAGTGACGAATGTGACTTCATTTTGCCTTAACAATAATATCCAGGTTTCAAAAGCTACAGCTTTCCATTATTGTGAATTAATTATTATAATACAAATACCTAATGAGTCGGTAGAGATCAGGCTGGGATTCATCGCGTCGGCTATCACACTGCCGAACACGCAACTTTGTTCGCCGCCGTCCATCATAGACGTGTCGAACTCCAGTTGCGCCACATGCTGGTCTATGTACGAGGGCCAGTACCGATCGCCGGCGCTGATGTTGTGCTGGTGTTGGGCACGCCCCTCGATCTTGCGCAGGTTGTTCAGATCATCGTAGTAGAGCTCAACCATCGCGAGCAGAGAGCGGAACCTGCTAGGCTCTGCGCAAATGGAACAAACGATTAGAGAAAAAGATAAACGAATACGAATAACTGGCAGCAGCGCAGCACGGCTCAATCTAACCCAATCCCATTCTGTCTCATCCTCTCATCGTGCCTGATTTTAATCTGCCGCGCCACGCCAAAACTTATTTGAAATAAAAAGAATAGCGAAAATTGGAAAAATTTTTGGGTGAGACTGCCGAATCGATTATTTCATTATTGCTGACGAACGCTCTGGCTCCGAAAAGAGCAAAAGAAGGGCACCGCGCACCGGAGCATTGAGCATAGCGCCTTTATACTATTGCATTGCGTGGGTGACAAGCGTGCCGCTTTTTTGCCGTTTTGTGCCTGATTCTCGTCAGTCGTCACGTCAGCAGAGTAGATTTTCCCTTTAGGCTCTTTGCGGTTTGCGCAATGGGAATTGTGTCATAGTCATAGGTCATAGAAATAGAACGAAGCGATGATGATGATTTGCATTGGAGATTGATGATGATGGGAACGCACTTGGACACTGGACAGGGAAAGTTACTGGAAGTTACTAAATTCCGAAAAGTGTCATAAAATGCTATTCTCTTGGCTACATACTATATCTAAATTCACTCACTATGTATGCTATATATACTTCAATTCGATAATTTTTTTTGCGAGGGGATTAATTGTCCCCCAAAATGAGATGAATCCCCCCCAAATTGTGAAGGGGGCAAGGGAATTTGGGGGGGATTCATCTCATTTTGGGGGACAATTAATCTTATCCGATTTTTTTTGTTCACAAACCCAAAAAACAAAAATACAGACTTACTTTTTAGTTTCTTTGGCTTGGCTGACGTTGATTAATGATTATTGGCCGGGAATGAAACTAATGTTTCTCGTTACTGGTGGGAGGAGATGGACTTCTGAATCACTTGTCCATCAATTGAATCGACAAATTAGGAAACGAGCGGTGAGCCGAGCCCCTTCCTGTTTGTGAGTCTAATAAAGAGAGCAGTGGAATTGAGTGAAATGTCAGTCAGGGTAACGAAGAATTGGACCCATTGTTTACAACAGTTGCTTGCGGGTTGGCGCCACCCGCTTCATGGTTGGCCAGATATCAGAGACGTCGACGAATGCGAATGTGTGTGCGGGTCGAGAGTTGGGATTAGCGCGAGCGGGGACAGGATTGATGTGTGGGGAGGGATTTGGGGAAGAAGCAGCAGCCTTTGGGCTTCCTCCGCAGAGTGGAAATCCAATGAATGGGGCAGATGCTAGATGCGATGTGGCGAGACAAATGGAGCGAAAGATGGGAGAAGCGCTCGCCACGAAGAGGAAGGCAGAGAAGCCGCTGCCCGAAAAGCTAAGCTTAGTGGCGAGTGAGAGGAGGTGAAGCGGAAGAAGAGTGGGACTGCACTCGGAAAGACAGAAATTGAGGACACCGAGGAGCACGAGACGCGTACGACGCTCGATAAATTCGCCGGCGGCACAGCAAGTAGCAAGTGGTTGAAGAATAATAACTGACGGCAGACAAAAGCAATGAAGAAAAATTTTAAAAATATTTCATTGTTTAGTGTCTTAGGTACTAGGAGGTAGGTAGGTGTGTCCGAAAAGTGAAAATAATTCATTGAAATACGTGATCTAAAGAATTGTTGACGCTCGCTCGACTGACGTTGCTCTGCGTACATCTGTGAATCTGGACGTATGGCACTCGTTCTTTTAGGCATTGGCGGTTAGCACGCTTTTTGGGCTTAATCTTAATATATGGTGGAAATCTTAATCTTATTTCCTATCTACTCAATTAGGTATGCCGCTGGTTCTTTAAAATGTGTGGGGATTAAAAATACCGCAATTAATCTAAGAACAAAGTTTAAGTCCATGCTGACCCTACCGACCCCAAAAAGCATAGCTCTTTCAAGCGTCTCGACGAGTTGAATCGAAAGGTACCAAAATTAGGCCGATCTGTGATCTGATCATTCTGAAGAAAGTTATGAAGCCTCTAAGTATATATTAGCTAGTATAGTGAATCTCCAAAAAGTGATATTTCCACCGCAATTTCGAAGGTGTACATGCCTAAATAGTGTGGTGAGTGATGATGGTGATTGTTTGTTTGTCCTTTCCGTCGACGGACTGTTCCGTTGGCGACGGCCGGCAACTGCCTCCATTTCCCATTCCCACAGCACTTCCAATTCCAACCCGAGTCCCACTTCCTCCCTCTCCACCACTTTTTGGCGCGCTGTGTGTTTTGTTTGTCCACTCCCACTTCTCCCGCGCGGTCACTTCCCGCACTCCACTCGCCCAATGCACACACACAAATATGATTCCTGGTGCTGATCCTCGCAGCCGCGTCCATTAATGGGGAGGCCAGTCCCCTGTGTGAGGGTTCGACAAAACGTCTGTCGCGCGCCCAAATGAGTGACACTGGAGGCGCAATTGGCGGTGCGGAGTACAGACCGGGGACAACCAGTTTGGGTTGGCTATTGTGTTCCCTCCCTCCAACCTTGTTTGCGTTGCCCATCGAGAAACCCAATCGGTGTGCCAAAGTCACGTCTCAGTGAGGTGCCTGCCCTCCGTCCACAGTCTTCTTGATCCATTCATGTCTTCCCCGGGTTCTCAAAATCGGTGCCGAACATGTGTCGCTTGTGCCCCTGCCTTTGCAAGCGAGTGTTTCCTTTCCATCGCTTCGCTCGTAAAGTGCGCCCATCCCAGTGAGGATATTATTCAAATGCGCCGGCGCAGCAGGGCGTCCTCCCCCTATCTGGGGATGTCATCTTTGGTGATCAGATAAACGATTGGAGTCCCTTTGCCTCCGACCCCCGGTTTACGACAAGCCAAGAGGGCGAGGGCAGAACGGTGTCAATCCTGTTAGAGCGAGGGGATTGACCCGCCAAAAAATGGCCTCCGCAGATCTCGAGAACAAATCTGTTCCCTCTGCACACCTAATTCGCACCCCCCCCCTCCCCATTGTGCGCTGTTTCGGCTCCTTCGGTTTGTCGGTCGCCCTCATTCCGCCTCCGCCCAGCGGAAATCACTGCTGAGGTTTCCCCTTCCGGTCGATTCCAAATTCCCCTCCCAACTTGGCTTTCAGCACGCATTTGGCGGTGCTTTTGGACGTTCCCCACCCACTCCCCGACTTGCGTTCGTCCCACATTTTGCGCAATTTGCGCGTGCCCTGTTTGCCTTTCAACAAAGAAAGGCGCTGACCGAGAGAAGCCATTCCCCATCCAATCCTCCTCCCAGTCGGTGCAATGACCTCTCGCAACACAAACAAACATCACTCTCCCTCCCTGCCAATAATTACCTTTTTGCTCCGACCGAATTTGCCGCGCTCCAGTGCCCCAGTGGGGGCCCAGAATGGCCGGATTTTGCGCCCTAATTGGATTAATGGGCGCCCAAATGGAGCGGCCAAACAAATGCAAATAATCCCATCGGGCTGCGCAGATATTCCAATTAGCAGCTGCTCATTTCCCAGTCCAGTCGGCCGACTCGTTCCCAGCCGAGGGCCAGGACCATGGGTCCCATTCTCCGGTCCCATCCATGTTCTCTCCTCGCTCTGATCCCGCAACCGAAGACTCAGCTGCCATCCGACAAAGTGCTTCTGCCTCTGGTGCCCTCGCTTCCGGGTGACCCGTTTGCGCAAAAATCTCGCCTTGCCCGCCAATTTTATGCGCCAAAATATGGGAGAATTACACGGAATTGGTGGTGACTCGCCCTTTCCCGTTCCCTCCCAATTTGTCGCCGCCACACGCACCCGCACATTTGGGAGTTTTCGGGTTGCGCTGTGGGATTGAGCCAATCGGAGGAAAGCAAAAGTGACTCCCCTGCCCACCCATTTCCTGCTCCCAGCGTTTTGGAACGGAAATTGCGTGCATTTGCGCTTCCCCGCCTTTTAAGCGTCGTCCGCCTCCCATTTGGGAGACACATAATAAGCGATTGAAAATGCTGGGGGGAAGAATTTGGACGGCGCAACAAAGCGCGTACAAAGCGAAGAGATTCCCGATTCCGATGCGACCTCATTTGCGGCCGTTTAGCGCCAATCATCTGTGACGGCTCCCTCCCACCCGTCCCTGCCCAGGCGCAATTAGTGCTTCCCCAGCACAGTCCTCCAGTCCCCCTGCCCAGCCAAAACAACACCCAAAACGCTGTCTCCCACTCGCCTCTCCGCCCCACTGGAAGTGACTCTTTCGCGCGGGGAGTGCCCTTCCCCCGCCCTTTGCCACTCCCCAGCCGATGATGGGTGCCCAAATTGAGGCTGATTTCGGCTGAGTCGAGTGTTTGGCGCGGAACACACTCCAGCAGCGGTGAGTGAGATCGCAGGGCACACACAGCAGTTGGGCCCCCGGACAACACAAATATGCACATCCAAATATGTACATTTTACACATAGGTACGTCCCTTTTCCCTTTGCCTGCCCCCCCCCCCACCCCTCTACGGGTGCTGCCGTCCCTCCGAGTGCGCCTCCTCTTGACTGCTGTTCTGCCGCCCCCTGCAATTGATCAATCCTGTCCCCCCTCCCCATTGTCCCTCCCCCATTTTGGTGCGAATGCTGTGTGCCCTCGGGCCCACAAAAAAACAACGAAAACACTCCCCCTCCGCAGACGGCGTTTCGCTATTTGTTCTGCGCCCACTTTATGGCGCCCTGGGGCGATCGGTGCTCCGATGAAGCAATGAATATCAGCGCT
Source organism: Radopholus similis (assembly GCA_013357305.1). NCBI lineage: Eukaryota > Metazoa > Nematoda > Chromadorea > Rhabditida > Pratylenchidae > Radopholus > Radopholus similis. The sequence continues at coordinate 65,107 of VAHH01000015.1, forward strand.
GCTGCGCCAGAGAGCACTTTCCCGGATTGGCGCCAGCAAATATGTAAGTGTGCGTTGGGCGGCAGCTGACGCCCAAAAATAATACATATACATAATATCAACCCGAAAAGGCAGTATTGGGCCATTCCGGGCCCCGGTTCGGAGTCCGTGCCTTTTGCTGTGCCCCCGGGCGATTTGCCTCGTTTCGCGCACCTGCCTTCCGTCCGTCGGTCGGCCCATTCCCGCCGGCCGATCAGCGCCCCTTTGCCCGTCCAGCGGATCCGGTTCCGCGTCCTTCTGCCCATTCCCCTTTCCTGCCATAATTGCGCTTGCTTTTGCGCAATTCCTCGCCCCAAATGCACTCCCAAATGGGCCATTCCCAAATTGGCTCGGCTCCGACAGCCCAGCGGATCATTTTCCCCGGCTCCTCTTGGAAGCGCGCCGTTCCCATTTCTGGCCCCCATTCAAACTTCCATCTTTCGCAAGCGTTCCGAGCCCACTCCCCAGTGCATTCATTCATTGCTCCCTCCTGCTGCTGTCCATTGATGAGCGCAATTTGGCGGGCAAAAAGCGAAGGAGGGCGGGGATTAGCGGACTGTCGGAGATTATTTTCTGCTGTTTGCCCAAACCCCGAAATATGCGCGCGCCAACAGTGGATGGCAATGCGATGGTTTGTGCAGCCTCCTCCCAATCCCGTCCATTCCAGGCAATTAATTGACCGCGACAAAAGGCAAAACGGAACTCTTCTGCCGCCGCAATGCAGGCCATTTGGGCGTCCGTCCTCTGCCTCTGGCTGCTGGCCCCTGCCCGGGCACTGCGCGAGTTCGACCTCCGCGACGGACGGCACCCCGACGCACTCGCGGGTCAGACCGAAATCCATGTGGCCAAATGCTGCAAAGTCGAGATGTTTCTGCCCCGATTTTGCACTGTGTTGGGGAAATTGGCTCCCTTCCCTTTGAAGAGGTGACGACGAACAATTGGACGAAAGGCCAAAAACGAGTCCACGTCGCGCCACCAAAAGTGCAAATGGGCGGAAAATTGGCCGCTGGAGGAGGGCAGGAAAAGGAAAGACACGGGGGAGGGTGTGACCGGGCGATTGGGGACTTCTCCAAAATGCCCCTTTTGCACAATGGGAAGCTGGGAGGGGCACTTGGCCAAGTTATTAAAGTCTAAGGATACCTAGTAAGTACTGTGCCCTGAGGAAGGGTCCTTCTTTTTCGCGGCATAGTACACAACCCGTTTGCCCCAAATTTGAATTAATCACCGACAAACAGCACAACAGCCAGCGCTTAGCGCTCGCTCCCCGTGTCAAGGTCTCCCCCTCCCGCCGCACGGGGAGATGAAGATTGACTGCCTCAGCACAGTTGGACCCGAAACGGCACAAAGACGGGCGGAGGGCATCGAACCTAATAAATGCTGAGGGAAGGGAGGAACCGGGGATCGGGCAGAGAGAGGGGGGGGGGAGAGGGAGTTCCCGAGGACAAAATGAAACGGGAAATGTGGGCGCAGGGCAAAAAGCGGGGGCAGAGGGCCATGGGAACTGGGCGGAACGTTAGAACAACTGTCTCCCAGCCTCCTCCCTGGGACTTCTGCGCGCGTACACGGGCAACGGCAACGCCTCGGAGCACTTCCGGCTGCTGGAGCTGGACGGCGACCAGCTGCTGATTGGGGCGGCGGACGCGGTGCACAACGTGTCGCTGGACTCCTTCCAGCGGGTGGCGCTGTACCGCTGGGAGCCGGGCCAGGCCGAGCGGGAGGAGTGCCGCATGAAGCAGCTGGACCAGGCGAGCCCTTCCACCCCTCAAGACCCGTCCCACTCCCTTCCAGGACTTGTGCCGCAACTTTGTGCGCGTCCTGTCGCGCCTGCCCCAGGGCCGGCTGCTGGTGTGCGGGACCAACGCCTTTGCGCCTGCGTGTCGCCTGCTCTCTGCGGCGGACCAGACGCTGCTGGCCGAGTTTCCGGCGGTCGGACTGGCGCCGTTCGACCCGGCCCAGAACAGCAGCTACCTGCTGGCCGGCGGCGGGGAGGTGCTCTATTCAGCCACCGGTCAGCACTCCCAAAAGCCCACAAACTGACGCCGATTTGGGCGAAAGTGGCGCCCAAAACCCAAAAGGCGTTGCTCACTTCTGGATCGGAATTGGCGTTTTCAAAGGAGAACAGATCCATCCATCCATCCGCCCTTGATAAGAACATTTTCCAGTGGCCGACTTTGCCGGCAACGACGCCCTGGTGTTCCGGCGGAACGTGTCCAACTCGCAGGACCGCGGCCTGCGCACACAACGTGGCAACGCGCTGATGCTGGACCGGCCCCAGTTCGTGGGCGCAACGCAAACGGAGCAGGTTAGAAAATGCGCAAACCGTTTCTCTCCCCCTCTGTTCCCAACCCCAATAGGGCCATGGGCCTTGCTGGGTCAGAGCCTCTGGGCTCTCCCCCCAGGCCTCCCACCCGAGTGCACCTCCATGTGCGTTTGCCCCAAGCCCTCTGCTCAATCGGTCGGTCCCTCATCGGTTGGATCGGGGACAGTGCAGAAGTAGGGGAGGAGACAAAGGGCGGCGGACAGGCCAATGCCATCGGGCGCAACTGAGGCGGAAGGCAATCATCGTTGGCGCGCAAAAGTGGACGACCACGAGTCCAGTCGCACAGAAAGTGCAAGGAGAGGCGAATGGGGGAAAGGGATTGGCAAAAACACGAGAAAGGGGAGTGAAGGAGAGAGCTCGAAACTTGGCCAATCCAATCGATATTTCTCTCTTCCACCCGTTTTGCTGAGTGCTACCTCTAAACGTCTAAACTCATCAATGCGTGTTTCATTGTCCCTCCCAATGATGATTCTGGCTCCTGGTTGTTGCAGTACGTGTACTTCTTCTTCCACGAGCTGGCGGCCGAAGCTGCCGCGGACCAGCAGCCCGGCTCCTACTCGCGCGTGGCGCGAGTCTGCAAGTCGGACACGGGCGGACCGCGCCCGCACTACGCGGCCGAGTGGAGTTCCTTCTTGAAGGCGCGCCTGAACTGGTTTCAATTTACATAATGCCAATAAGATTACGGTAAGAAGGAAAAATTGAAGCTCGGTGCCTGAGCGCAACCGGCCCTTCTACTTCGACGAGATCATCGCTCTGTCGAACCCTGTCGACGGTCTGGTGTACGCCACCTTTGTATCCGAGTTCAACTTCCTGCGCCACTCCGTCATTTGCGCGTTCCGCATCGCCCAAATCGATGAGCTCTTCCGCCGGGGCGCCCTCCTGGGCTACGACAATGTGCAGCGGAGGTGGGAGCGCCGCGAGCGGGACGAGCAGACAGCCGCGCTGGGACAGTGCCGCGACAACGGGACCGCCCGCCCGCAGAGGCCCATGGGCGAGGACGAGGCGATCGCGGCGCGCAGGTTCCCGCTGCTGGCCGACGCGGTCCCGAACGCGTTCCCGGGCGGGGCGGTCGGCATCCACAGGGGCGCGGACCACTACAACCAGGTGGGCTCAACCCTCTGCTGATCTCAGGGTCCAAGGAATGCTGTCGCAGTGGGGTGCCCGTTACATTTTCCTTAGTTTTGCGTTCAGATCGCAATTTTGCCGCGAGTGCCGCACCTGTCCGGCAGCGTGGACGTGCTCTACGTGTCCACGGACCAGGGCAACGTGCTGAAGATGGCCAACCTGCTGACCGCTGTTCCCGCCCAGAACACCTCTTCCCCTGCCTCCCGCCCGCCCGACGAAGACCCGTTGCGGCCAATCGCCACCTTCCAGCTCTCCTCAACGCCCATCCGGCGTCTGCTGCTAAGCCAACACCATCTCGTGGTGGTCACCGACCCTGCGGTGTTCCGCCTGCAACTCCACTTCTGCGAGCTGTACACCGACTGCGCGCAGTGTGTGGGCGCAAAGGATCCTCATTGTGTGTGGCACCGGCAAAAGTGCCGCAGCTGGCCAGATAAGGGCGAAAAGAATGACGGGAGCTCTGCAGAGAATGGGCCCGTGCAAGATGTTTACGCAACACAGCCGGTGGAAGAGCTGTGCCGCGGCAAAGAGGCGCCGATTGAGTTGGAGCGGCCGTGGGAAGGGACTTCTCCAAGCACAGCTGCGCCCAACAAGACCAAAGGCGGCGAAGCGAAAAGGTGCGAGTGCCGCGTCGCCAAAAAGGACGGCACCGAGCTGTTGCTGCCGCATTGCGAATGCGGGGAGGAGCACTCGCAGCGGCAAATGCCCCCCTTGGAGGAGCAGAGGCCGCCGCTGGAGGGCGGTGTGCAGCCGATGGGGGACGAGTTGCAAGGCACTCCTTCCCCCAGTGGCTCAACATCCCTGCATTCCCTTGCAGCACTGCCCTGGTGGGTGCTGCTGCTGATCGGAGCCGCCTTCGCCCAGACGCTCGCCTTCGTGTGGCTCTGCTGCAAGCTGCGCTCGCGCCGAAGACGCGCCGGCAAGTGCTCGCTGCCGGGCAGTCTGACGGACAGCTGCGCACTGTCCTCGCCGAACCCGTCCGCGGGCGGAGGTCTGATCAGCGCCTACTCGCCGGCGTCCATCTTCGCGGCCACCAAGACGGACGAACACCCGGGCAGCGGCTACTGGAGCACATTGAGCTGCACCGCGTCCAACCGGTCCGCGTCAGTCTCGCCCAAAGAGACAACGGCACCGCCGATCTACGCGACACGCACGGCTGCCGGATTCGTGTTCGCCAACCCGTCTCGCCGGATCAGTCTGGGCGGCGCCCCCCTGGGCGACGAGATCAGCGTGCGTCTGGACGGGAGCGCCGCCTCGGTGGTGGGCAGCGGCCACTACACTCTGCCGCTGCAGCACCCGAACGGCCACTACCAGCAGTGCACAATGTCCACGTTCAGCAGATGAGGGACGACACCAGGAGCAGAGGCAAACACGGGTCGGCGGAGATCTCGCGTCTCTCGCAACAACAACCAGTCTTTCCAACCAAACAAACAATCAAACCGTACAATGTCTGGAACGCGAACATTTTTGTCCGCTGCCTGAGCTTAGCGGGTACGACTTTCCTTCCGGAGCCCTTCATAGTGTCACCCCTTGTTCATCCAATCGATCGATTGTAATATTTCCACAACTTGTACAAACCAATAAATCTTAAGCAAACCGCGGAATGAGGGCCAGAGTATGTCAAAGGATGTGCAAATTAACCCAACACCACTGAGCAGTCTGTCTGGTCCAACCCCGTCCGGCCAATTGGTTGGTCTCTCAGCCGAAGTGCTCATTCCCCAGGGCGGGCAGCCGCACCATGAACTGGTGCAGCTCGTGGTCTCCGAGCACGAACAGATTCAGCACCTTCTCCGCGCAGTCCATGACCAGCACCTGCGCATGCGTCGACTGCACCGATTCGCCGGTGCTGTACACGAGCGAGGAAGAGGAGTGGAATTTGAGCTGCAACTTGGGAATCGTCGGTGGGGGAGACCGACCGGGTGGACCCTGAGTCTCCAGGTGAGAGTGCTCTGTTCGCCCGGCGAGGGCCCGTACTGCACCACGGCGGCGTAGAACGAGTTCTCGCAGAAGAGGACGCGCGGCAGCTCGAACTCCGCGGTGAAGCTTAAGCGGAATCTGTTGGGGGTTCCAGACCCAATCGGAAGCGGAAGAACCCGGAGGGTCAGGGGCATTCCGCTTTCCGCCAAACTCACGGCGTTTCCCGGCACTTAGGGTCCTTGAGCGCGTAGTTGCCGTGCTCTTGGTCCACTTGTCGCGTGCGCACGTAGTCGCAAATGCGGAACTGGTCCCCGTCCCGGACCAGCTCGGCCAACTCGTCGGCAGTGTTGCGCGGAAAGTGGAATCCGTGGGAGTGGTAGCCGCTGGGCAGACTGGACTGCTCGATGCGGTGCAATCTGTCACAGAACATTGGTGCCCTCCATGTGGGAAAGTTCGTTTCCCACATGTTCCTCCTCAGGTCGAGCACTGCCTGCTCCTGTCTGTTCTGCACGAGCAGCAGTGCCTCGCCATCGTCGAGACTCTGCCAACGCGGCAAAAAGTCGAACATGGACGCGACCGAGGTCACATTTCGGGCGCCTGAGGAAATTAAGCGAGTGCCGGGCAAACAAAAAGTGGGGCCAAAGAAGGAAAGAAGCCCAGGAAATGGGAAAGGGGAAACCGTGTTCGGTGCTCTCTCCCGCCCGCAGGAAGCACTTGGTCAGATGGCGGTGGCTGTAGCCGGGCGTGGAGCAGCACACCAGCTGAAGGGACGAGAGATTGGTGTTTGGTTCTCCGCGTAAAAATAGTCCGTTGCCCCCAATCTGTTCCCAGGCGTCCATCCGAGTGCACTCGCCTTGTCCGTGAAGCGGGCACAGTCGTCGAAAGCGTTGTTCTCGCCGTTGGCGCTCGCGTCGAACCAACTCTGCCTGGGGACCAACCGATCGACCATGCACCCACCCACCCATTGTTCCCGTCCCTTTTGGCCCACTTGAATCCGCCCAGGTGGTCCCCCAGCTGGACAGTGTCGGCCCTCAGAATGCCGCGCTCCGGCTCAAAGGCGGAGAGAATCACTGTGTCCGCTGCCGCGTCGAAACTGATGCGGTCCCTGCAAAATAGGAACACCCAGTTTCGGCACAGTTTTCGCGTCCTGCCTTTTGCCTTTGACCGCGCCCAGCGAGCGGTGGGAAAAGCTGAGTGCGCGGTGGTGCTCTTCCAGCGGTCCGGGGCCATGCTCGAGGCCCTCGTCCGACTTGTTGGCCCAGTGGATGAAGTAGGCGAACACGCACAGCCCCACAAACAGGGCGCCCGCCGCCAGCAGATTGCGCGCTGTCAGATGGCGCCGCAGGTGGCGCCGCCAGCCGGGAGGGTCCACCACCAGCCGGTGCGAGACCCGCGCCCGAGCAGCCGCCGCTCGCTCCGGCGACTGCTGCGGGCCCGGGGGCAGGAGGGCGCTGGACTGGCCGCAGAAAGGACTCAAAGGGAAACGATCTCCCGCAATTACTGGCCATGTTTGATTGTTTCCCTCCTCTCCGACTCCCATTGCAATTTACGTGTAGGGCGGAGGGTGTTCCGTGGGCGGCGGCGGTATTTTGGGCGGGTCCGCAGGTTCGGCCTGTGCTGGGGGTTGGCGCCGGTGGGGTTCCGAGTCCGACGAGGAGGAGGGGGAGGGGGAAGGGGCTGCGCGTTCCTGGCCGTCCATTGTCCGATTCGAAATTGGATTGGGGGCATTCAACGCGAAAACATTGTTTTGCGAAAGAGGGGAGAGAGAGCGCGTGTTGGGCGCCAATCGATCCCCAAGTCAGCGGGGAGCGGGGAGGGAGGCGGACGAGAGACCCAAAGACCCAATCGCCCTTTCTCTTTCGCCCTCCGCCCGCGTTCCCTCGAAATTCGCAGTGATTCATGCGCGCACACCCACTCGCCCGGTCGTCTCTCGCTGCTGCCACCTGTTGGCAGACCCAAAAGGGCCTTTGGCGACTGAGTGGAGAGAAGAGGAACGGTGAAGCCACACGCCCCTTTGGCGCCACTCCCTGCCCTTTTGGCCTTCCCTTCGCCCCCATTCTCGAATGGCACTCGGCCACTCGATTCGAGTGTGCGCGAAGCCCCGACCCAATCGACAGCAGCAGTCTGTGGAGCTCCTCGCCCTCACTATCGCTACTATTCGCTCCAATTTTCCGTTTCAACAGAGCCAAATTCAAAGGCCCAAATTCCGCGTCTCCCAATGCCCGCAGTCCAGACTTGCATTTGCTTTGCGGCATCTCAAAAGACACCAATTGCGAGGATCCACAATTTGCGTTTTCCCATTTCTCTGATTCAAATACTAAAAATGGGGCCAACGCCAGAGGGCACTTTTGCCAGTTCATGGCTGCTGGTGGAGGCTGAAAGGGGAGCGGCTCAAATGCAATTATGCCAATTGGGTTTGGGCCAAATGACGCGGACTGGCAAAAATTAGCGAACCTTCCGGCGCCGAAAATAGCGCTCGTTTCGCACCCCTCAGATGGGGCATCCAGCCCAGAACCGAGTCCCGGACGAGTTCAGCCGCGGCACTCCAATTAATCGCGCCAATTGATTCGGCGGCACCCTGAGGCGTTTTATTTATAAATGTGGGAGCGCCAAATGGCCTCCCGCTGGCTGCCGAGGACGCGGCTGTTCGATGGAATTGGGCGGCGATATCGGAGCGGGGCCGCCAGGGACCACAGGACGGCCCATTCAGCCGGCGAGAGTGGCCCGTGCCCATTGTTGTTCCCGGGGACTCGCCAAATGGCGCTGCTTTCAATGCCAAAAATGTTCGGGCGGGCACAGGATGGAGGACCTAGCCCCTTTCCTTCGGCAGCCGATCGATCGCAATCGCTTTCCGAAACCATTTGGGCGCTTCCTTTCTTGTCCCGGCCCTTCCCCGGCGCACAAATGGGATTGGCTTCCGCCGCACTTTGGGGCCCCGCGTCGGAACAGAGTATAATTTTTCGGTGCAAACAAAAATTTGGGCGGCACAGCTTAGGCAAATTGCGTCTGCTAATGAGACCGCCGAACTCATTAGCATTAGTGGCACGCGCAATTTGGTGCCCAAAAAGTGTGTCCAACAGTGCATCCGGCGATTCGTTTTCGGCCCAAAATACCCCGCTTTCCGGCCCAAATTGCGCCCCTTTAAAGGCCCGAAATTTCCGGCCCTCGGAAGTGATGTGCAGAGTTCGGGTGCAGTAGTCCCTGTTTTCTTGGCATCCGCACCAGCTGCTGTTCTGCGGACAAAGTGTCCGTCCACCTGCGTTCGCGGAAAGTCCGCCGATTGCGGTCCTGCCGCGAGGGGGCGGAGTCATTCGCTCATTATTAATAAAGCGCCACGTTCCCGCAGATGGCGCTCACTCACAACCGGACTGAGCTGTGGGGTGCCCTCCTGGCGGGGACCTCCCGGTCGGAGTGTCTGACGGGAACGGATCTTACGCTCTTTGCGATGTCTGTTCAGATCAGAGGTGAGAAGGAATCGGCTCAAATTTCGAATGCCCCGCCCTCTGCCGCATTCGTTTTCCCACACTCGGCCTCTTGATTGGCCCTCTCGCGGCCAATTTCCATTAACTGGCTGGCGCCATCTGCGGCCGGAGATGCAATTATGGCGTTGGCATTCATTGCCGCCCGGCCCTTTGGCCTCCTCCCTCCCCTCGCCTATTATAACCGCTTCCCGGAAAGACGTGAGGCACGGCGAAAGTTCGACTCCCCGCGTCCTGTATCCCCCGCTCTCGGCCCAATTTTTTAATTCATCTGCCGTCGCCCTCGCGTCTGCGGGGAATTGGCCGGCGCAGAGTTGCTGCGGCACATGTGCCGTCGTCCGCCAATCCAATTAAGCCGGGCAGATAGATGTCTTTCGTCTTTGGGCCGCGCAAAACACAAACTTGCCGGACCCAGCTGGGGCGACCCGAACGACGGCACTTAAGCGCACTCTGGGGTTTTGGGGCGCCCAATTTGGCAACCTTTGTGCCGAATTTGGGCACAATTGGCCCCAATAAGGGGATAATCCATTCCCCGAAAGGCGCTTTGGGCCCACATAAATGGCGTAGACCGTGATTACCAGAGCAGAGTGCTGTCGCCTCCCTTGATAAGTGCCCCTCCTCCTGCGCAGTCCTTCCAAATTTCCTCGGGGCAGGTTTTTGGGGGGTCCCCAAGGCGTCCATTTGTCTTGCGCAATCGCAGTTTGCCCTCGGAGTCTGTCCCAGAAGACGCAACTTGGCACGCGAAGTGCGTCTCCAGCGCCGTTTCCAACAGCTGTTTGCGTGCGCCGGGTCCATTTGTGCGGGCGCCTCCAGCAGGTCTGGGCAAAACTGCCGCCCACGAGTGCTGTTTCCTGGAATTCGCCACAGAATTGGGAGGCCAAAGTTTGCGTCGGCAGAAGAGTGGCGCGTCGTTTGCCCTTTGGGGCCCTTTTGGGCGCACGTCAATCACTTTGCGGTGCCTTTTCGGGTGGGTGCTGTCCACTCAATCCTGCTGCCGCTTTCTGTGGCATTTCCGCCGGCGCCCCTAGCCGCACTCATTGGCCCGTTTAAGTCCCACGCCCTCGCTAATGGATTTGTGCCGGCACACCCCAAGTTGGCGGTTCAGATTTGGCCACAATTGACTGACTCGCAGTCGCCCGGACATGAGTCTGCCCAACGAGGACGACGAGTTGCGCGAGGCGGCCGCCGAACAGGCGCAGAAGCTGTTCCGCGCGGACGCCGACCTGCTGGCGGCCGAGCGCGGCACCAACTGGACTCAGATGGACTGCGGCTGGCTGGACGAGGTGCACGGCATCCAGGTCCAAAGGCGCGCCAAACAACTGCCTAGCCCGAATGCCCTTCAGAACCACTTCTACTGGCGCCACAACAGTCCGGCGCTGTTGCTCTCGCTGTATGCCGGCGTGTGCACATTCGGCGCCATCGTCAATCTGTTCGTGCTGCTGTCGTTCGCCCGCGTCGCCCAGGTCCCTTTGAAGGGCTTCTCCCCCGCTGAAGAGCATCCATTCTTCAGCTCCGCAATCTGCGCAACTACTTCATCGCCAACTTGGCCGTCTCCGACCTGCTGCTCTGCACCGTGACAGCGCCCATCACGCTGTACCTCTCGCTCAATTTCTTCTGGCCGTTTGGCACGCCCGCTTGCCAAATTGTAAGCAATAAAACGCCAGGCCGAGAAGGGGGCTTCTGTGCGCAGATGGCGTCCATCCAGGCGGTGAACATGTTCGTGTCTTGCCTGACCCTTGTGCTGATAGCCATGGACCGGGTGCTGCTCACGCTGTTCCCGGTCAAGTGGCGCCTGGCGGCCAAGGCGCCGCTGGTCTGCTACCTGTTCGTCTGGCTCTGCTCCATCATCGTGGCGGCGCCGTACGGGGCAGCCGTCTCAGCCGAAGACGCCACCATGCTGGACCCGTGAGCAGCCCTCAGTTAGGGCAGTCCCTTGCCTAAATTTGCAGGTGGAATTCGCCGCATGCCGAGAGTCTGTTGGCCGTTTGCGACAGAAAGCGCCCCCAGATCTGCATGGAGAACGCGGAGAGCTGGACCCGGCTGCCGTTCTCGCGTCGCCAGTACACACTCACCGTACTCGCCATCCAGTCAGTTTTTGGAATGCAAATTACCCGCTCGCCAAAAGGGGCTCGAGATTTGTGTGCCTTTCACCTCCCCTCCCCTCCAGGTACTTGCTGCCGCTGTCGGCGCTAGCAATCGCCTACTCGCAAATTGGCTCCACCATCCGGAAGCGCGTCAAGGTCATTTCGAATCGTTTTACCAATATGTACAAAAAGCCGACAATTTATGTACGTACATGCCAATGGAGACTCAACGTTCAATTTCAAGCACTCCACCACTGTGGACGGCAGCCGCAAGCAGTCGATGGCGAAGCGCAATCGCAAGGCGCTTCTGCTGCTGCTCTGTCTGGTGTTGGTGTACGCCATAGCCTGGGCACCCATGAACGCCTACAACGTGGTGGGCGCCCAAATCGGTGTTTGCCCAATTGGCGCATTTCAGCTGCACGTGCTCGAAGTGATCAACTTCTCCCAATACCAGTCAGTGGACCAGTAGTGATTTCCAAACAGTGGCGGGACTTTGCCGTCCAGGTACCTGTTCTGCCACCTGATCGGCATGGTGTCTGCGTGTCTGAATCCGCTGCTGTACGCACTGATCAACGTGAGAAGTTTTTTATGATGAAGGGGCTCAAATGAAACGGTCTGCGGAATAAGGACTCGTTCCGCGCCGCCTTCCTGCAGCTCATCCGTCCCCTGGTGTTGCCCTGCGCCAAAGTGATCATTGCCCAACGTGACGCGCCCAACCCTGCCGGCCAAGAAACATTCTCGTCCGCACTGCTGCCGCAACAGAGAAAGGCAAGAAGAGTGGGATAAAAATGTCGACCATATACTGCCTAACAGACGGAAAACACTTCGCCAACCGGGCGGCAGAAGCTCCGCTCGAGCGGGCCTGGCGAGAAGTACCAGGCACTGAACGGGCACACGGCCAGCGCCGAGGAGGAGCAGATTGTGCTGGCGAAGAATCCGACGGAGGAGGAGGACGAAGAACTGGACGAAGAGGAGGAGGGAAGCACCACCGCCCTTTGAGACTAATTTATTCAGAACGCGACATGTTCGCGCATTTTGAAACGTGGAATGACACAATTTGTACATAAAATGTGAACAGCAGAGCGGAAATAGATTTTTGGTTTTGGGCGCGAGTCCCGTATTGGCGCAGCTTTTTTAGTTTAGCAGAGGAAGCAAAAATAAAGTAAAAGGTGTGGACCGTTTGGCAGGGCATTTCGGTTTTGGTTCGGCCGACGACAAAGCACCCACTGTGCAGGCAGCAAACAACAATTAGCGCACGCAGCACCTGAAAAGAACTGAAAGAATGCTTAGTCCAGCAGACATGATACAGAATATTCTTTGGGATGGCGACCCTTTTCCGTGACCACAATTCCATCGGAGTCCCTATGTTCTCTGGTGGATCACTCATGATCATGATTTCTAGTCCTATCCGAGAGAGACAGCTGAGAGGAACCGCCCGAACAATTGCTGCACCAGGGCGGCGCTTTCTAATATTTCTACTCCCTCTGATTCGCACCACCGAGTGCCAGTTGCTTGGATTGGGGCAGTGGTTGAGCCCTCTGGTGTTCCCCCCGTCGCTCGCACTTTATCGCCTCACCTCCTCTTCCATTCACTGCCTCTGCTGTGCCCTCTGTCCGCCGTCCTCCCCCCGCCCCTTCTCCCGAATTGGCACGTCATGAGCCCTCAACTCGTCAGGCACGTCTCTCATAGCGTGCTCCAGACCGCCTTTGGAACGCAACAATGCGCCCAAAGCATTGCCCTGAAATCCGCCCGCAAAAGTATGTAAAAGAATAGGCAAATGAATAGTTTCCTTTGAGATTATCTGACATTTTGAAGCTCCACAAGTTTTCAAGCTTTCATTGGTTTTGGGTCTCAAAACAGTCGCTTTTCTCACATCTTCTGTCGTTGAAATATTGTCGTTGGCGCCCACGTGGCCAATGTGCCGAAAGTCGCTGGGCGCGCCGATCTGGGTGCGGTCGATGCGCACGCGGCCAATCTGGAAAAAGCCAACGTTGGATGGAGATGGTGCATTTGAATGCTTATTTGGCACTTTTGCGGCGTTCTGAAGGCCCCAGCATTTGGGGCGCATTCTGCACGAGGCAAACAATTTCATGCTGAAGGCAGGGAACCAAGTAAAGCGGAGAACAATTTGGGTATTTATGTACGACACATAACACCCAATCACGTGGGTTTCAAAACAAAACAAAGGATTTTGGTCGCGGGAGCAGCGTTTGGCCGAGTGGGCCAATAATTGTGGCCAATGGCACTGCTCAATGCTCGTCCTTGTCCGTTGTCCCCTTCCGTTGCCTCTCCTCCGGCAGTTGTCATCTCGAACGGGCGCTACTTTCTCCCCGGGGAGAATGTTTGAGGGAAAGGAAGGAAGAAGGGGAAATTCAATCCCTCTTCCCTTTTGGTCCCCGCGTTCTTCGCTCTTGTCTATTTTCGTTCGCAACAAAAAATGAAACATTCATTCCCCAGAAGCTGCCAGCCTGGTTTTATACCTCCGATTGTGGCGGCGACACGCAGCAGTTGAGCAGCCAAAAGTTGTTCCCGCCTCCGCTGTGGTTAGCGCCGCCGCGCGGAATGCGCACCGGCAGGCCGAGCATTTGTGTCCTTGTCGCCTTTGCAGGGGTCGTTTCTACTTTCTACCTCGTTGTTGTGTAATAAGTTTCGTTCGGAATCGGAATGCAATTGAAGGCCAGTCGAATCGATTTGTTTTTGTTTGCGGGGGCTGTGGAACGAATGAATGAAAAAGCGAGTGAACTGAATGGGTCAGGGCAAAATGAGCGAAAGCAGCGGCAAAGGCACTTTAGAAGTTTGCGTCAAGTGGGTGGCAAGAGCACAAGTGGGTCCCGCTGAATAGCGGCTCAAGTGCTTGCTTGCGGAATCAAAGAAAACAGAACAGCTGTATAAAAAGCTGAACTTAAAACTGAAAGAGAATTTACCACAAAATGTGTCATCAAAGTGTGGCAAAAATCAGATTGGCCTTGGGTTGCACAAACTTTTCGTGTTGACAACGCAATGTTGCTGCGCTACTGTCTGCGAATTTGGGATCGGGAAAGGGGAAATGTGTTGCTGTGTGAAGGCTGCACATTATTTATGCACTGCGCGAATGGAAATTGGAAGTGATGATGGACTGACTGGCTGGCTGGCTGTTGGCTGTGTCTGGTGGACGCGCGCAAATCCACGAATGGCGGCGGCGAATGGAGCATCGCGAGCGATCGCGACTGCTGGACAAACGAAGCGAATTGGGCGCGAGGAAAGAGTTTTCACAAGTAAAAGCAAGCGACGGGACGGAGGGAGGGAGCAACGAGCAAGGAAAGGGAATGGAAATGGGCGGGAGCAGTCAATTAATGCTGTGGGGACGGGAGGAGAGACTGACGACTGAAATGACTTTGCCGCCCTTTTCTTCCGTGCACCCTCTGCCCGCGCCAGAGAAGCAGAGACAAAGAGTGGGAGCGGGGAAATTGGCAGCCAACTGCGGAAGAAGGCATGGAAACGAATAAATTGCGGGTGAAAGGGCGCGTGGGGCGGCGGAACAACAATGGCGCGGAGCAAACAGGAGCTGCCGCTAGGCTCACGCGAGAACCGAACCGAAAATGGGGAAACGACGCAGAAAAGAGACCAAATAGGGCACAATTTGGATCTTGGATTGGGGCCCGGCACAGCTCCGGGGAGAGGAGACGCAAAGGGAAAGGGGAAAGATTGCGCCGAGAAGAAGAAGAAGAAGAAAGGAGCAAACGGAGGGAAGGACTCGCATTCATTCTTCATTGTTGTGCTGCTGGATGTAATGGAAAATGGAATGGAAGAATGGATGAATGGAATAATGTTATGCAAAAGAGCAAAAAGAGAGCGTAAAAGGCGGGAATGTGGGGGTTGAGCATTGACGTCGACAAAGAACCAAACGCAATAATGTGCTAAATTGATGAACATATTTATTTTATTTTATCTTATTTTATTTTATTTACGCATCAAAGCGCTGGATCTCAGATGGTTGTAACAAAATGGTAACAAAGTGTCAAAATATAAATGGATCAAGTAACATAGGTATAATGAATTTAATGGAATGTGTAAACAGTGCTGAGGTCAAACTTATCAAGAAATTTGCGAGTCGCGAATTCATCATGAATTCATGAAAATTGAAAAGCCCCAAAGCATCCGACAAATTTTCCATTTCGATTTGGAGGGGCCAGAGGGACAGACCTATTTCTCCAAAAGTTTTCGCCCCTGCCGCCAATCTTCGGCAAACATTCAGTTCCAGCAGCTCTTTCGCTTTCTTGCCTCTCAGAGCACACGCAATTGGCCGCTTTTTGTGCATGCGAACCCGCTCTACAAAAGCGCCGCCTTTCATGCCGCGGGCGCCGAAAAACACGTCGTCGCGCTAATTAGCCGGCATTGAATGTGGAAATGGGAATGCACAATGCGGCGAAATGGGGGAGAAAGAACAGTCAGTGAGTGAGTGGCTGTTGGCGACGGAGCACAGGAGACAGGATTGACCCGAATCGCCGCTTGCACACTTCATTTCCATTCATTCAGCCGTTGGATGCTTTGCTCTGCCGTTGCTGCAACCTTCGAACTCTGCTTCTGTGCCGTGCTTGCCCAGAAATTAATTCCGTTCCGCTAATCCCCAATACCAACCGTTTTGGGAAGGACCAATTTACCGGAATTTCGGCACGTTCGGACACTTTTCCCGTCCATGCCCCCAGTTTTGGCTTAAACGCCTTGTACCACCCTTTGGGCGGGCGGCGGCAGAGGAAATGAGGGGGAAGTGCGTCGGAATAAGGTGCTCTGCCGGCTGGACAATCCCTTCTCGCCTCCTCCGCGGCTCTTTCCCTTCCCTCGCCCTAATCCCGCCTTTGTGTCCGCCCCTCGCCTGTGCCTTTCGATCTCTCCCCAGCCAACTCCTCCCCACTCCACTGCTCCACTCTCCACCGACCATTTTCATTTGCAGCAATCTGCCCAATGGACCACTGTCCGTTGGACAAACACCCCAGAGAGGCGCAATATTATTCATTCACCCGGCCCAATCCACCTGTGGAACAACAGTCAATCAATCTGCACCCTGCTCTGTCCCTATTCTCTCTCTGGACTCCATCATCGCTCAAAACAGGCTTCGCCCGCTCGCAAAATGACCCCTTTTTTGGGCCAAGCTGCAAAATAGTTCACTAATGGGAGGACAGCTAAAAATCATCAAATCTTCCGATTCGGGTTTTGCTGATGTCCAGATACTCCTCTAAAATGGTCCCATTTGTTTTTGCACTGAAACGGTCCCTTCGTCATGCCGGGCTTTCAATTCTGCTTTCTTGTTTCGGCCAATCAATGCCTCCTGCTTCCGTTCCTCCCGCGCCTAATAATCTCGGTGCCTTTGTTTGCTTACCTCAGTGCGCTTCTGCATATTTCATTGCATTACCACAACCCAGGAATGGGAGCAAAGCGCACGCAGTATGGCATCCAGCAGAATTGGCCAGTCAGTCCAAGTGTCGCCCACCAAACTGCATTTTCCTCTTTTTTGCATTCTCATTTGGGTCCCTTTCGCTTTGTGTGCAAATTGCACGGCGGGCGTGATCCCCGAGTGCTAGATTGGCCTCTCCAGCTGCGAAAAGGAGGAGGCAGGACGCATCTTTGTGTTCCCCGCGCAGGATTAATTACCCGCGTGCTGGCGGTTCCTCCCTTCCCTCTGCTGGACAGATACTCTACTCCCCCCCCCCTTCCTATTCACTCCCCGCCAAACCACAGTCGGAGCCCAATTTTGTAAAAAATTGAGCCCTACCCACCGCAACACTTGAACGCCACTTTGCGCAAAGGCATATGCTCAAAAAACAAATACTTACTACTAATATGCCTCATCCGTGTGCCCTAACGTCAAGTGAACTTCCCCGTCGCCCTTCCCTCTTAATGTGATCCATCATCCATTTTCCAAGGACACCACCAGCCTTGCCGCTGCCATTAGGCGTTTGACGCATTCAGACTTTTTGTCCTGAGACTGAGGCACAGCTGTTACAATAGAAATAGAAACACTCAAAACTCATGGATCCGTAAAGTCGGCTCGAGTCCACAAATGTGCGAGTTTTCTTTTCTTCTCCTTGCTCGTCGGCCGCCTGTAGGGCTCTGCTCATTCATGCCGGCCCATTTGGTGTGATTGTCCTCTTGTGTGGCTGTTGCTAGGCACTGGGACGCCGCTCCTTTCGGCGCATTCCCTCCCATTTCCTTGGCTTCCGCTGATTTGCAGGCGTTACACCGCACAACGACAGGGCCTAAGCGATTGGTGCGCAGATCAATCAGCAAAACAGAAACAGAGATCCAGTCGCTGATAACAAAAAGAAAAGATATTGCGGTCGCGGATTGGACTGTGGCAGGACGCGGGAGCTCCATTCACAACACTACAAATTGCATATTCATTCGTTTCTTTGGACGTCGCCGTCACTTTGGCGATTGCGCAACCCAAACTAGAGCGGAGCAGTCAGCTCTCGCGCATCTCTTTTCCACCAAATTGGCCATTTTATCCAAAGACTGTTCATTCATTTTTGTTCTTTCAGCAGACTCTTTCCCGACTTCCAAAAATGTTCACTCTTCTTCAATTCGTTTTGCTGTTCCCAATCTTCACTTACGTCTCCACCGATGAACCGTTGTGCGCCGAATTGGAGGTGCACAAGCAGAAGTGGATCGGCGGTGCAGGCGCGCGTCAGTTGGGCGAAGCGGAACGTGCTGTGGACCTACAGGAGTGTCTGCGACGATGTTGCGCCAACACAGGCAAGGAGAAGTTTACCCTACTGATCGACAAGATATCCCAGATCATTCGCCAAATATTAGACCCCCCACAACCATTTTTTATGACAAAATAAGAAAATCTTCAGAAAGAAGCTTCGTTATTTTTCGCCCAAAAGCATTCATCCTGATATTCAGTTTAATTACCTTTTTTTACGATTTTGAGCACCTAAAAATCCTGCCCTAGCAAATAATTGGTGCTGATTCAAAAGTGACAGCAAACGCCACGGATTGCCCTAACAAAAGATGTTATAATTTTTAACTTTGCATTTTGCATTGGTCTCCGCGGGAAACTTCGCCGGGCACTCAAGGTCATTTGCCCCTCTTTGTTGTTCCCGTCCATTTGAGTGCGTGTTGCCGCCGCAATCCCATTTAGCACAGCACACTAATCCCGCAAAAAGGAGTGAATGGCTCTGACGCTGTCGAGTGTCAGTCCATTTGTTCCTTACAACCGGCAAAATTGGGTGAAGGACTGGCGAGGAGGGAAAACACGTAAAGAGAATAGAGAAGAGGAGGCAAATAAGCAAAATGGTGATAATACACTGTAGTTGTAATTGTATAATGCGTAGCAAAATAAGAAATAATGGTTCTGAATGGACTGAAAACAATGCTTCAGATTGCTCAGCGGTGAGCTTTTCCGGCTTCCTGGTGGGTCCGACACCCTCTCCAACCAGTGCCAACTGTGCGCTATTCCAATGTGCCGGCGACGGCGAATGTCCGGTGGTGGACGGTTCCGCACTCGCGGACGAAGGGCTGCTCAGTGTGCGATTGCGAAGAAAACAGGTGAACAAAACTGTACACATTTTGCCATGTTTTTATGTGCATCAGGCAAGCACAACGATCGCAACAACAACAACAATTTTAATAACTTTGACTGCTTCTCCAGCCTCTTCAACTTCGCCCTCTGCTGGTGAAAAGCCAGATGAAGATAACGAATTGCGCCCCACCTGGCCGTCGCCGAAAAATGGCTTGGGCCAAGTCCTGCCACTTGAGGAAGAAGAAGATGTGACTGCCAAAGACAATGAAACGACACGCGCCTCCCTGTTCAATTTGGACACCTGGGATGAGCGATTCCCACTGCGCGCGGATACGACCCCAGTCTGGGCGATTGGGCTCGCCATTGTGGCCACCATTGTGTGCCTCGGGTGGGAAAATAAAAACAAACACGAGCTATATACGGTTTGCATCAACAGCCTATTGTTGACGTTGCTCTGCACGTTCCTCTGCCACCGACGGTACAGGCAAGCAGCATCACCAAACGAAAACGAACTGAGCGTTTCACATTCCCCATGTACAGGCTTCGAATGCGCACCACGGAGATCAGCGGCCCGAAGAAGATGCCCACACTGCACGCGTTCAACCCCACTTAAAAGAAGAATATGTGCAGAACGGAGAGAATACTACAAGAAAATACGGGTCGATCGTAGAAGATGAGAAAACGTGCAGAGGCGACAATCGACAAAACATTTTTCCTTTTTGCTGTGATTATTTTGCCTCCTCTTTGCGTTAGAAATTATTCCGCACCTCCCAAACGCGATCTCAATTTTAATCGTCCGGCCGGATGCAGTGCATTTGGCCTATTTTTCAATGCATAAATTCGATTATATTTCTTCAGCCTTCTTCCTTCCCACAACAATCGCGTCGGACCTTCTTCCTCTCCACCGCGCCTGCACTCATTCATTTGGCGTTGGCAGCTTGAAACGTAATGCCCTGCTGGCCGCAGCGGCGCCAGATGCTTTCGCTTTTCTCCGCTGCTTTCGCTTCTTCGCTGTCCCACTCGCGTGCAATCGACTACGCTGCCGCTGGGGGTAGCTCGCTTTGCATTTCCGCAAATGGCCATACCTCCTTCCTCTCTACCGCCCACACTCTTTGCCTCTTCTCGTCAGGGCCAACTCGCCGTCTCCACCAGCCTCCCTGTTTGCCCTCCGCCGTTTCCCCCTCGCCACTCCCTCTAATCTCCTTTGACTTGTTGTGTTTTGCCCTAGTGGTCCATCATTGGATTGGTGCGCCAAACGGTGGCAGTTAGTGTAGCCGTAGCCTAGCCCCAACAGCAGCAACGGCCAAGCACCCATTCATTTTCTTTTTTCGTCAGCAACCTCAAATGCCAGATAATAGTAGTAAGGCAAAGCGCTAGGCTACAACACCAAAAATGGCCGACTACGACTATCTGATCAAGTTTCTGGCGCTGGGCGACTCGGGTGTTGGGAAAACCTCATTTTTGGTGGGAAATCAAAACAAATAGGTATGTTTTGTGTGCTAAGTTATGAGTTTTTGCAGCATCGGTATACGGACAACTCGTTCACGGGCCAATTCATATCAACTGTGGGGATTGACTTCAAGGAGAAAAAAGTGGTCTACAAAAGTGCCCGCGGTGGATTTGGGGGGCGCGGACAGCGCATACTACTGCAGCTCTGGTATGCACTATGCACACATGATACATATGAGGAGTGCACAAATGGACTCACTAAATTTAGGGACACAGCTGGCCAAGAAAGGTGAGCTAGATCAGTGTGGTCAAACTCCAGTAATAACCACAGGTTCCGCTCATTGACTACCGCATTTTTTCGCGACGCAATGGGCTTCATACTTATTTTTGGTAAAAAGGGAATAACAAAATGCCAACACACTCTGTTTTCAGACATCACCAATGAACAGTCTTTCCTCAACGTTAGGTAATACCTAACTATCGGAATCCCTATCCCATTACAATTGTTGTTTTGCCAATTTTCGGGACTGGCTATCCCAACTGAAAATCCACGCTTATTGTGAAACGCCGGACATCATTCTATGCGGGAACAAGTCGGATCTTGAGAACCGGCGACAAGTGAGCACCGCACGAGCAAAGCAGTTGGCCGACCAACTAGGGTCTGATCTTGGGTCGAACGAAATTAGGTCAAACCACTAATAATATTTGCAGATTGCCCTATTTTGAGACTTCTGCGTGCACCTCGTCAAGTCAGTCAAACATTTATTTTTCTAAAAATTTTCGAACACATTTCAAGATGTCGAGAAGTCTGTTGACTGCCTCCTCGACTTAGTGATGCAACGGTTTGTTTTGTTTGTCGTGTGCCATGTACGTTTGGAATTACACGCATTTGAGGATACAAATGTCCGTGGACGGGGACAATCTGCCCACCGAGTACATGGGTGGCGGGGGCCGAATAACCGTGGAAGAGGAATCGGCCAACAAAGGAGCCGCTGCCTACTACTGTAGCAATTGCTGAACAGCGAAACAAACGCGAAGCTACCCGTCGATGCCAAATCCAATCCCTCAATTCAAATCCAAATCAACACCACCCAATTACAGATTTTGATTGCTTGCCAATTCGCTAAGCGCTGAATACCAACAATTATACAAAATCACGCAGTTTAATCTTTTAATTTGTAGAAAAATAGAGAAAGAAGCATTTTCAAAAAATTCACCAGGTTGGTCTGGACTTTTATTTTTAATTTCCTACGAAAAACAATGAAAAATAAATATATATTGAAAATCGTTGAAAATACAAATCAATACAATCAAATGCGGATCGAATCATTCATTGCGACGCCAACTTCCTTGACCAGAAGCTCCTCCATTTCTGCGTGCTTGGAAATGCTGAGACGTCGGATACTGCTGCTGGTGGTAATTTATGGGGATGCCACTGCCGCGCGACAGATTTGCTCCAGTAGAAGGGCCGGGAGGCGAAAGAGACGTGTAGGAGATGTGTTGTTGTGGCTGCTGTGCATGCGCCCTGCTTGTTGCTGCTGTTCCACCGCCGACCGTAGCGGCCGTAAAAATTGCTGAAAGAAACTACTAAATACACTGCTTAATTATACAGCAGCGAAATTCTTAATTCCATTTTAATCTGTGAAAATTTGCAACCTTTTATGGCGCTGACCACATCTTGCGGCTGTGCCATGTTGATGCCCATATTGTTCAGGTTCAGTGTCTCCAGCTGATTCAGCATTTGATTGCCCGCTGCTGCAGGCGTTCCGCCACTGCCCCCTCGCATGGATGTAACCGCGGCGGCCGCCAAATGGGAATTAGCTCTCCGAGGTTGTTGGTGATAAACTGGAACTGTCAAATTGAGATGTTTTATACATATGTAGGACAATATATAAAAATTGCCTGGAAACGTTGCAGGTCGGTTTTGGCCTTGTGAATGCATTCCAGAAACCGGAAAACTGTACGAATGCTCAAAGTCCGGTCTGGCAAGGCCGTACCACTCGTTGTAGAGTTCATTCTGCAAATCATCACAATAACAATAGAATTAAATTCCGAGAGCGACTGATGACTGACATCTGTGGGAATGCTGTAATTTTCCGATGGAAAAATGGGCGGCTCGTTAGCATTTCGTTGAGGGAGGAATGGCGGCGGGGGCTGATGGGTAAACGGCGGTGCCAATCCACTGCCGTGCTCTTGCGGGCGTGTACTGTGCGCAGACGATATGTAAATGGGTGAATCGTGGAGGTACAGTTGTCCCAATCTGAACAACAGTTGTTCTTCGGCGTCTGCATTATGTTGGTTCACCTGATCAGTTCCTTCGCCACAACTGGCGAAGACAGTGTTACAAAAGCAAACGATCGAAATGGGCGTGGAATGTAGACGTCGGTGACCGACGAATCCGGGTCGATTTTGCGAGCCTCTTCCGCAAAGACCTTACGCAACTCTTGTACCGTTGTGGATTCTTTGATACGACCAACAAAAACCTTCGAAGATAGGGCATTCTGGTAAAGGGAAGTTGGTAAACAAAATCGGTTTGTGGTGTACCGACCTTGCTGAACGGAATTTTGACTTGACACTCTCGACCACCAATGCTGTGTATTTTTTGTTTGAGCACCTTCCTTTGTGTATCCAAATCGGCCATTTGAACAAAGCCGAATCCTCGATTCGTGGAAGTACCTCTTTGCGTCTTGATCTATACAACAAATTGCGCAATTATTGCTATCTGCTAAGCATTATTGGGTACTAGTCTAATTCTTTTTCGACCTATTTTTTTCCTGAAAGCATGTGGCAAAGTGAAGCACTAGAATAGTACCGGATTTGCAAACAAAGAGAACCTCGCAGTGAACAACTTTTCCAAACTTTTCAAAATGCACGCGGAGATCATCTTCAGTCAACTCGAATGGCAAGCCCATCACCAGCAGGTCAACAATCCGATTTGGGGAATCGTCTTGATGCTTTTGTTGCTCTAGTGGAGGTGGTGCAACAAGAACCTCAGTTTGGGGTGCCGCTTCTTCTTTTACGCCCATCATTCGCTTTTGCTTAAAGGCGGTTTGTTGTCGCTTACTCGAGGCAAAATACTGTTTGCCACCGCCACTGTGGCAATTGCCGTCACCAATCGTTGCCAATTCGGAATCACTATCACCACATGAGTCCGCATCACTTTCCTCAACCATTAGTTTTCTGCGCTTCGCATTCTGATCACCACCTAGCAAAAATGTTCAAAAACAAAATTCACATTCGCACTCTAGAGACACAAAAGCAGCAAATATTTTTTTTGATATTTCCATTGTATTTAGCTCATATCAAATTATCCCACATTCACAAACCATCCTGTATCTGTTACATTTTCAGTTTCACGACATTGATCAAATTATATATTTAATATTAAAACTCACTTTTCCTAATCTGGTTTTTAGGTGAAACAATTTCCATGGGTTGCTGTGAGAGTACCAAAAACACTTAACATAACGTGTGTAGTGAATCCTAGTAATAACGCAGGCATCAAACCTTTTTTTGCCCAACCACCGGGCGGCGGGTGAAACTTGGTTCCATTTGGATCAATTCTTAAGCAAATCTGAATCCAAATATCTATATGAGAACTCACAATACTGCACGGAATGCGCCAGAAGTAGGATTTTTGTACTTCAAGCCGTGAGCGCCAGGAAATGCGCCGTTCAAAGTCTGAAGGCCAAGTGTGTTGTCCTCATTGGTTGGCAATTCAATTCGCTCTGCATCCTCATCAAGACTGCGCGCAACCATCACATAATCAGGCTGCAATTTAGTTTTATTTAAAATGTAATTTTCGGTAAAATTAGGCAAATTGTAAACAAAAACAAACAAACCTCATCCACTATGTTTGTTGTCATTTCGCTCAATTAATTTACAACTTTTCCTATGTATAATATGTTAAATATTATATATGTCGCAGCCAATTTAAGTAGATTTTAGGCAAATTAGATTTTACTATTTCTCTGGTAGATAAAAATAAAAAGAAAAGATTGGGAGAAAGTGTGGAGCAGTTTTTAAGAGTTGGGGTCAATTCCGCGCAGCCAATTCCGCGCCGGCCAATTCCGCGCGGGGGTTTTTTCCTCGCCAACTTTTAAATATTGTATTACAGGTCTAAAAGCTTAGCTTAAGCTTAAGCTTAGCCTACGTCTAAGCCCAAAGAGTAGCCAAGTAGGCTTTTTTACTACTTACAAGTCACACATCCCTCTTTCCACCATCCCAATTTACAGCTCATTTATTTATTTTGATCTTTCAGTCGAACATTGAAGTTTCTTTTTTGCATAAAACTATAGCCGTATTTGTTGTTGAGCCATTATTTTGCCAGAAAACGGGTTAATTTGACCTGTAATACAATATTTGAAAGTCGGCGCGGAATTGGCCGGCGGGAATCGGCGCGCGGAATTGGCGGCGCGGAATTGTCCCTTCCCCGTTTTTGATGCTAGGTAATGCTAGATTTTACATACACATAGTATAACTATTTCTCTGTTATATAGAGAGAAAAGAATGAGAGAGTGTAGAGATCTAGAGATAAATAAAATCGATTTTACCTAGTATAAATTGAAAATGAAAATTACAATAAAAATAAAAAGAGATCCCTGGTGGCCCTTCAAGGTCTTTTTCATATAGACAAAATTTATTAGTCAAATACCTAACACCAAGATTAGGTATTAATATTTAATAGGCACACATCAAACATCAATGCTTGAATTTTTATTCCATTAATCGATGAATTATTCAATATTCATTTACCTATTCAGGCATATGCCATCAATTCCAACTTCAAGGTACTAATGAAGTATTGTATTACTAATTCTGCTTAGACATTTTGCTGTAATTCACTGCGACACCCGATTCTATTACGTACAATATAATGAACAAGGAGGACGAATTTTTGAAAATTCCTAGCCCAAAGCACAAATATCCGTGGGATGATGACTGGGCCAGGAGGTATATATGGTTGCCGCTTCTTGTTGTATGTCTCATTCTCGTCACCAACTACATTTGATTTTGATACTTTCGAGTTTCAGGCCATTTCCTCGTTTCTGTTCTTCCGTCTCTTTCAATATGCTGTCCGATGGTACCTTTTCGGCAAGTGGTCTTTCCGCACTTTCAGTTTCTTCAAAATCCGGAGAAGACGACGGAAATCGAACATGGATAGCACTTCGTTGGAGGTTCAACCATCTTTTCTGAAAATATACTTATTTTTGTTTCGGTTGTTCAGTTGGTACCACCAAACAAAAAGTGGCGAATATCAAATGAATTCGTTTCACTGTTTCATTCGATCATTTCTGGATTCTGGGCTCTCGCCGTTTTATCGCATTTCGAGACCTACATTGAGGACATGGTTCACTCTGATTCGTACGAAGGACGATTACTAGTTTATATGTCGCTCGGATATTTGGGTTTGCCGTGAATTTGAAGTTAACCTTTTAAATCATTCGATTTTCCTCAGTTCATGACTTTATTGACCTCGTGATCAATGAAAGAAGTGCGCGCATAATCGAACTGCTCTTCCACCATGTAGTCGTTGTCACCGCCTTTCTGGTCACACATGTCACTGGCCTCTTTTTGTTCATTGTAATTGTTGGCCTGCTCATGGAAGTCAACAGGTACCAATCCTATTTTACATCAAACAAGAGCTCTTATTCGAATTGTTAGTATATTTTTGCACTCGCGTTCGCTATGCAATTTGTACAGACAACCTAAGGAGTCACCGCTCTTCAAATCAAGTTTGAACTATTTTGGTTTGTAGACTTCAAAAGTCAATTTTCAGTTGCTGTAATCAACATAGGGACTTTTATGCTGTTCCGCATCTCCGTCAGTCTCGCACTAGTCGGTGAGTACAAAATACTCGTTGCTGGCTTTTTCACATTGGGTACACGGTATTTCCAGGTTGGCAATTGGCGCAATACTTCAAATGGGAGCTTCCATGGTATTTGTTGCTCATCAACAGTCTGGTCATTTACTCGCTGACCATGACCAACTTTGTGCTCTGTTACCGCGTACTGGCAGCCGATGGACTTTTGGGCGCCTCCCGCGCGCGCAGCGATCCTGTCGCTTCGCGCAACCACCAGGAGGAGGACGAGGATGAAGACGAAGAAGATGAAGAGGACGATTCAGATGGGAATGAGAATGCTGTTGAGACCCAACGAAACATTCGAGAACAGCACGGAACGATCGAAACAACTGACACAGTTGCAGTGGATATTGTCCTTGAACCAAGTGTGGTAATTGTGAATGCCTCGAGTCGTTAAATTCATTTTGATTGCCCAATTATCATTAATCTACTGGGAAAAAATCATCAAATATTATACAGCGCTTTTCACAATTTTTGTTTCTATTCGATTTCTTTATTTATGGCTGCATATATGATTTAAATAGCAACATTATGTTTTGTGCATAAAGTAATTTCTTTTGGTAGCAACTAAAATATACCTAATTTATGGAAAGGGGTGGATTTTTTTTGCAAATATTCGAAACAATGTGCTGGTCAAAAATGACCGACGTTTCCTTATGCTTGCGCGTACAAATGCTAAAAACACTTTATCAATGAAAACTTTAAGATTTACAAACTCAATAAACCGACGTGTCCTATCAAGTTGTGCATGTCCTTAGACACTTTCTGGATCGGCTTCGATCCCTTTGAACCTGAATGGACTCAACTTTGGAAGCGTTAAAAACTGTGTATTTAGTATTTACCAATGCCCGCATTCACACCGTTTTATGTTGCCCTTCCGGATAACCCAGTAGTTCACGTATCCAGTGTCTGGCTCGCCTATACCAATCTCGGAATACCAATTTAAACTTGATTTGTCCCTTACACAAGCAGCCGACCACCTTGTCGTCAAAGTGACAGGGCACAAGATTTGGCATGTCTCGTGTGGATTCCTCTGCGCGATAATACACTTTGGGTTCGTAACGCTGCGTTCAATGTGAATTGAAATGGAATTGAAAAACTCGAATGTAATACATCGTCGCCCATCAGACGTGCAATGATCATTTTCCTTTCCCGTCCCCAAGCGTGTTCAATCGGATCGGGGTGGTAACCTGCACAAAGAGAACCAACCTCAATAAATCTAATACATATTTTCACTTACCGTAGTCATCGGGATCAGCCTCCGAAGCGAAAAAACGCTTGTTCGTACCAAGTGTGGTCAATTGAAAGCGTGCCTTCGCCAAATTTGTCAGTAACACCCTCGATGAAACAGTTTTAATCATGCTTTAACCTAGACCCAAAATCTATTATATTAGCTATTAATATGGCCACCCCTATTCCTATGTACATAGATTAATACTTTAATACCTATTCTACCTAGTACCTACTAACTAGGCTTAGGTTTTTTACTGTTAACTGTTAAGTGTTATAAGTTAAAGCTTATTTTTTTAATAAATATCGTTTCGATAAATGTTCTAAGTAAAATTTGAACATACCTGTTTTGATTATTCTCGCCGCACTAACAGCATTAGGCCGATTTGTTCAATTTAAGTCAGTTTATCACCTTATGATTATGACATGCCAAATATCATGTGCTATCTGATGTTTTACGAGGGAGAGCCTAGCGTGAGACCTCATAACATTGCCCAAAAGGTTCCCCTATGGTTTTGCGTTTGTCAATTTTCATATGTCATAACTCATAATCATAAGTCATAAGGTTAACTCATAACTCGGCAGAAAACTTGAATGGATACTCATTTTCTCATTTACCTAGGAGAAAAAAATTTTAAATTTAGCTTTAGTTATTCAATTACCTAGTTAATTATTAATTTGTTTTTATTGAACAAAAAACAAAAAATAAACCAAAAGGCACTTAGTGCCTTACAAAAGCTGAAGCTGTTACTTCATATACATACAATATTTGAGCTGATTTGGTTTGAAATGCAGTAAAGAGTAAACACATTGTTCGCCTTTTATCGTACTATTTCGTTTTTTCAGTGCCCACAAGGGAATTGAAGTAGAATGATGAGACTCGAAACGTCGAAACTGTGTGAGGGTTGTCTTCAACATTGCCGTCCCCATGGCATGAGTAATAAATAATAATACAGCAAGAAGTGTAGTGGCGGTGGCGCCTGGGGAGATTGGATTGTTCCCCCTTTTGCCCATCTGCCCTTTTCCCTCGCCCCTCCTTATCCATTCATGCGCACTCCGCTGCCGCTCTGCTAATGGCCTCCGCTGTTGTTTGGCCGTAGCCGTCTCTGGGAGGGGCTGTCCGCGGAGTGCCGGCTAAAATTGGCCGCACAGCAAGATAAGAGTGGTGGAAAGCATGGAACTGCTACTTAGGGTGAGGAGGGCACAACGCATGCAGGCTTTTCCTCCCCTCTCTAACCGCGGCCGTGTGTGTGCCTCTCGCATGCGCCACTCGCCCCTAGTCCCGTCGCATTTCATCCGGCGCTCCCGAAAACATCGATTTCATGACCACCACTACCGTTGTTGCTGCTGCTGTCCCAGCGAAAAGGGGATAATAGCATAGCAGTGAGCAAGCACATGCATTTTGCTTTTGGCACCACAACTTGAGGTTGGCCGATGGTACAGCAGCAACAACAACTGCAAGGCTACGGCACTGAACCGAAACCGAGCAGCAGTGGAAACAACTCTGGAGCACCACAACAGAATGGCACAGAAATACCGAGGATGAACGGACAACAACAGCAGAGTTCCATTGGCGGGGAGAATGGACTGAGGTGCTGAACTTTTACTGATGATGAAAATTAGAACCCAAATTTCAATTTTTACAGTGTGCGTCCAACACAGCAACGTTGTGCTTCCACAGACAGCAACGGATTCCCGGTGAAGGACCCAGATGCGGTCAAACTATTCGTTGGCCAGATCCCGCGCAATCTGGAGGAGAAGGACTTGCGGCACATGTTCGAGTCGTTCGGCAAAATCTACGAGTTCTCCATCCTCAAGGACAAATACACGGGAATGCATAAGGTTGGCCGAATAGGGGAAACGAGCGCAACAAAATGTTTTTGTTTGCTCCAGGGCTGCGCCTTTCTCACCTTTTGTCATCGCGACAGCGCACAGAAGTGTCAGTCAGCGCTGCACGACCAGAAAACATTGCCGGGGGTGGGCAATTAAAAATTGTTTCAGTTTCGATTCAACCCCTGCGACAGATGAATCGTGCGATGCAGGTGAAGCCGGCAGACTCGGAGAGCAGGAGTGGCTCGCCCAAGCAGAGTGTGGAGGACAGAAAGCTGTTCGTGGGTATGCTGTCCAAGCAGTACGGGGAAGAGGAAGTGCGCGCAATGTTTGCGCCGTTCGGACGCATCGAGGAGGTGACTGTGCTGCGAGGCGCAGACGGAGTGTCCAAGGGCTGCGCGTTCGTCAAGTTCGGCGCGGCGCCGGAAGCACAGCGTGCCATTTTGGCGCTGCACGGCTCGCAAACCATGCGAGGGGCGTCCAGCTCGCTAGTTGTGAAACTGGCGGACACGGAAAAGGAGCGCCAGATGCGCCGAATGCAGCAGATGGCCACTCAACTGGGACTGCTCAACCCGATGCTGGCTGGACAGCTGGGCGCCACTGCCGCGCTATCCTCTACCAGTCCGGCAGCTGCAGTCAAGGCGGAGTGGCCTTTTGGGGCAGCGGCAGCCGCCTCTGCCACGGCACCGCTGACCGCGGCCGGACAATTGGGGGTGGGAATGGGCAAAATGTCAGATCCGCGAATCTTGATTTTGATTGCAAAAAGTTTAGATGATAGACGCAACTTTTTAAAATTGATTTGTTAAAAAATTTGAAGTCTGAAAGGAACAGTTGGTTTCTTGCTGAATAATCCGATCGTCCCTCTAGCTGATCCAAGCGCAACAACAGGCCCAGCTGGTGGCGGCAGCCTCGATGGCAGCAGCCCAACAGGCCACCATCGGCGCTGGTCCCGCCGCCGCGATGGCTCTGGCCGGTGCGGCTCCCTGTGGCGGGTACCTGCCAATGGGCGCATTGCACACAGTCAGTTCCTGGTGTCATTGCCTTTTATCTGAATTACAGTATCCCGCGCACTAACGCGTCCAAAAAGTGTTCAAATGGAAAGACTAGTTTCGGAACGTGGTCCCCTTTAGCCTTTTGCGCCGACAGCCTCTTCGGGTCTGTTGGCCGCCATGCAGCAGCACCAGCCGCTGTTCGCCGCTACGACCAGCACGCTGCCGCCACACTCTGCGGCTACCGCTCTGCCGGCCAGCTCGCTGCAACTGCTCCAGCAGCACGCGCAACAGCAGCTGCAGCAACAGACGGGCGCTTCTGTCGGCGGCCAATCCGCAGTGGAGGCCGCGGCCCAAGTGCTCCAGCAAACTACGGCAGCTTCTGGACTCGGACAGTACGGGTATGGGCCGCTGCTTGGGATCGACCCAGTTGTGCAACAGCAGCAGCAACAACAGCAATTGAACTGTACGAATCGGGGCAGCCAAAATAAAAATCAGTAGATTAAATGCCGCATTGGTTTTCAGCCGCTGTCTACAGTCACGCGCTGCAACAAGCTTTACTCGTCCAGCAGCAACAGGCATTGATGGCCGCCAGCCTGGCGCAGCAACAAAAAGACGGTAGGGCATGCGAGCCTTCTTTGTGCATATTGTCGCGTTCAGATTACTCGATGTTGGGCCCGGACGGTTGCAATCTGTTCATCTACCATCTGCCCCAAGAATTCGGCGACGCCGAACTGATGCAAATGTTCCTGCCGTTCGGACAAGTGCTCAGCGCGAAGGTAGCAAACAAAGTTCGAGCAGCACTTTCTAATCTTGACCAACCAGAGGCTTTTTTATCTACATTTGTGCTTGCTTAGGTGTTCGTGGACCGGGCTACCAACCAGAGCAAGTGTTTCGGTTAGTTTTTCATCCATGGCACAACGCACACGTTCATTTTACCGTTTCTCTCTGTGTCGGGGTCAGTGCGTCCGCGCCGCCTTTTTGCTGTTTTTGATTAGTCCACTTTTGGAATGGATGGTTTTGGTCGTTATTATAGTTTGGATAGTTTGGATTCCCCACTGATTTTTGTTTTCCGCACGCCCAATTTTCCGTCACGTCGCCCGGTCGCTTTCCACGCGCAACCACTTTTAGGCTTTGTCTCCTACGATAACGCGAACGCGGCACTGCAGGCCATCCAGGCGATGAATGGCTTCCAGATCGGCATGAAGCGTCTGAAAGTGCAGTTGAAAAAGCCTCGCGACAAACCCTACTGATGATCTGTCTTGTTGGAGAAGGCCATATTGAATTTGGCCTAGTTTTGCGACCTCGCCTCTTCTCCTCAGTTCCGCGCACTCTTTTGTGATCATTGTGCAATCGGCAACCAATTCGCCATAATAATGATGATTATGGAATTTAAGCATTATTTATTGCGAATGGGATTAATTCGCTACCAAAAGTGGTAGAAAAAGCTACCAAATATTTCTTAAACCCAATAGTATCCCCGAACACGCAAGCAGTGAATAGCTCATTCGAAGCTCTAGACGAGCTGAATCGAATGGACCAAAATTAGGCCGATCTTTCTGAACAAAGTCATGACGCGTCAAATATTGATGCAAAAATTTGGTAGCTTTTCCGGCCATTTTTGGTAGCGAATTTTAACCTTATCCGTTATTTATATTGCGTAGAATTTTTGTGATTTGACTATCCAATTTTGATATTTTGTGTGTTGGCCAAATATCAGTGTTGTTGTGGCTGTTTGATTAAGACGTGTTGCCAAAATTTAACAGTACAGAAATACAGTTGACATAAATTTTTTTACCATCCGAAACAATTTTTTTACCTTTCTTAAGCTTACCTGAAACCGTAGCACAAGCTTAGGCTAAAACACTTCTGACGTAGAAATTAAAAACAAAGTTTTAAATTTTAAGGGGTATTTTGAAAACGGGGTCTGCATGTTTGGCCAATCATCGCACCACTTTTGTTGTCAGGTTTCGCGTTTTTTTGTTCGTTTGTTCTCTTTCGCTTTTTGCAGATCCGCCACTATTACATACCATTATTTGTCCACTTTGATTATTTGTGTTTTTCGCGTCCACACTACTTAATCATTGTGCATATTTCGTATCTTCTCGCATTCCCACTGTTTTGACATTATTGTTCCAATTGTCGTTTTTTTTTGGTCGTCGAGTGAAGATCCTGCAATAACCATTGGTTGGTTTTTGTTCCGTTCTAAAAGTTTGAACATTCGTTACGATAACAACATTCAGTCACCGAACTGTCCGAACAGTATCGCCACTCGCATCTCCAGATTGCCATTCCAACGGCGGCGGATTAGAAAGGCTGTCATTATTCAACATTAGGAGTACCAATATAGCGTTTTAATTTGATGCCTAATCAAATTTCCCCAACATTTTCTCTACTCCATTTCCATATTTGTTCGCACATACTTCTCATACTTTGCGCGCGACGGCATTTAAACCGTTTGTGAGCGATGTTTTGCATTCCATTTTGCGGAGAATCTGATGATCTCAAGTGTACAAACAAATCCAATCCCCGACCCCCAGGTATTAGACTAAAAAGTACTTTTCTCGTTTTTCATAATCGAAATTTGATAAAAACAAACCAAGTTCTCGTCATTCATTATTTCCTACCGATGACTCAGTTTCAATTTTATTTTTCACTACTACTATTAAATACCCATTACCATTAGGGGTATGGGACAATTGCTCGCTGCCAATTCTTCGCCGCCATTTGCTCGCGGGGGTCAATTGCTCGCCATTTCCCAATACCCATATTTCATGTCAATTTAATAAAAAGACAAATGTATGTGTATATTCCTTCTTCTAAAAGCCTACTTGGCTACTCTTTAGGCTTAGACGTAGGCTAAGCTTGCCTTGGCTTAGGCTAAAATAGCTTACTTGGCTACTCTTTGGGCTAAGCTATTGCCTTGGCTTAGGCTAAAAAAATAGGTCTATAGGGAAATGGCGAGCAATTGGCGGCGAGCAATTGGCCAGCGAGCAATTGACCCCAACTCCCCATTAGCCAATCTCCGAAGTTCAAGAAGTGGCATAATATAATTGATTGTATTCATTTTTGGTTAATTAAGATTATTACACATGCGATATATCATACGTTTGACTTTTGATTGTCCAACATTTTTGTATGGAATTTGAATAAAGCGTTTATTATTTGGTTGGGATGAACTCGTTTTTCGTCCTCAAATGGGCGAGAATCTCCTCAGGCGCAATGCCTAGCCGTTCGCCCGCTTGCAACACTTCGATCAGCTCATTCTCAATGGCACGCATCACTGAAAATAAAGAATAGAATTGGCTAAATATGTTCGTATGTATATGTACCAAGCTGAATTCAGCGTCTTTTTGACTTATTATTACTATATTGCCAATTACCTTCTTCCCTGCCGTTATCCATGTTGCTGTTCTGCTGCTCTCTCATTTCATAGTAGTAGTTGCTCCGCTTCATTGGCTGCCAGGCAGCGGTGCGCTTAATCGGTTGCCACTCTGTTTCGGGGGCGCGCTTACGCATCGGTTGCCACGCCATGTGCCGGCGCATCATGAAAGAAGACTATTACATTTTGGAGACGAAGAAATACAATATATATTTTTTCCCGGGGGCACTCCATTTTCCTCCCCTTGATTCAATTTGTTAGCCTTATAGCGACATGTCATTAAGTCATTATGTTATTAATTATTTTCTTTCACTAAATTCAAAGGACGCTGGAAGCGCAACTGTTGCCGTTCAAAGGGCCAAATTGGTTCCTGTTGATCCTCCGTTGGGGCAAAAATAGCCGCTTTTTGACGCATCAGGCCACCAATTTCTTCCTGCACCGAAGCCACGCGCTGTTCCAACGCGTCCAACTTTCCCTGAAGTGGCGGTGTCGGAAGTTGGTGTAGCTGTTGTTGTGCAACAACGACACTTTCGGGCTGAGAAGGGTCCGTTCGGCGCACTGAAAGGTGGAAATACATATCGGCCAACTTGCCACACGCCAGTACCGGCAATAACTGCGAAACAGAGCACAGCGAACAGCAATACAGCAACGACTGCCGTGCGAGATGCGTTCATCAATTGCTTTTTGGCGGTGCACAAAAGCGATGAAATTCCGGTTGCCGGAGGGCCTTCAACGGCTGCGCTGCTAGAAGGGGGCACTTGGAGCAGAGAGGCCATTCGCAGAACGAAGAATATCTTGTTTGTGCGTGATAGAAAAGTTCGTAATAAGAAATAACCAAAGGAATGTGAAACAACGGTGTAAAAGTGGCTGTTTCGAAAGCAAAATGGGCCCAACCCCCAAATGACGACAATCAACTGTCAGTTGTCATTTGATTGTCGCTGTTGGAGGTGGGGGGGGGGGAGGCGGCTTATCAATAACCATTATCTTCGCCGTCGGCATATCAGTTTTTGATGTGTGCGTTGTAAGTGCGGATAACCAAGTAGTAATGAGAGGTTGCCATAACAAATGACCATTAAAGAGAATTTCGACGCCTTAGAAATGCACCAACCGGTAGGATGTTAACTTGTTAACGCAAATTGCCAGTCTCGGCAGGTGTTAGTGAGTGCCGAAAAGGGAAAATGTCTTCGGGCATAAAGCGAACATCACATTTAGAACCTCACAAGTACATATTGTGAGCCGATTAATGGAAAAGGGACGAAATACTGATTATGTCTCACTCACGACTTAAAACCAATTCCTCTTATCAATTACCTATCAACGCAATTGCTGCGGTTGTTTGCGTTGCTTGCTTTTACGTAATTCCGGTGCGCTGAAATCCAAAAAGCTTGAGGTCATAAAATGTGGAATCTTGGGAATTCCGAGCATTCCAAAATGTCGTTCAACATTTATTCAATTTGCTTTTTATTTTGCTATGACATTAAGCTCGCAACAGAACAATCAGCCTAAACTCTAAACGTTTGCTCTCTGTGGCCCACAGACGGCTTAAGCGAAAGTGGTAAAAGCAGATTCACAGATTGATTGAGGGTTGTGGGGACTGGAACTGAAATGGTTGTCTAACACTGAACAGCTGATGATGATGACGATGAACCCGTTTGGTCGGTGTTTCACAAATATAATAAAAGTGGGAAACATTGCTCTGGAAGGGGGACAACAACTAGGGCGTGGTTCTAAATCGGTCGGAATTGCTGGCCTAGCAACAGGAACAATAATGGGTAATCATTTGCTGGATCACAGGCGCATTGTAGTTATTAAAATATGTGATTTGCGGATGGACGGGTGTTGGGGAGGGCCACGAGGCGGCAGTCTAAACAGTCACTTCTCGTTCGATCGCCACCGGAACCACAACAGCAGCATTGCCATTCGTGGCGCTTTTGCCGTTCGCGTGAACTCGCATTCCTTCCGGAGCCAGTGCCAGCCGCTGCAGTTGTTCGCAGCTCTGCACCGCTTGCACATTTGCCGCTTCGTCGTTCGGCAACGGAAACTGCCAAACTTCGAGGAATTTCTGTCGATTCCTGGACTGCTGCGAGGGCGGAACCTGAATTTGGCGGCCAATCGGGCTCTTCTGGCGAGAAACGTCGGGGCTTACCAATTTTGCACGCTCGAACCGCTCTCGCGCATTGGAGATGTACAGTCCGACCATGGAATCGATGTACTGGTGCGCGTAGTTGTGCAACAGCACCGTCAGCACATAGTTGGATTGCAGCAGTTCGGCGGCCGAAAATGGCAGTCCTTGTGACGATTTTCTGCGCGATTTGCGACCCAGCCAGCGGAAATGTTGTCGAATCTCTTTCAGAATGCTGGACGAGCCTATGCCAGATTCACGGGAATGCGCATTTCCGTTCGAATCTGTCCCACCGGTGGCTAGAGTGAGCAATTCTGTAAAACAAAGTGTATTTAGTTTATCTAAAGCTCATAAAGCGGGGTGTTGTTTTTCTGCGTTGACTCACTATTCGGAATGGAAGGCATCGCACCGTTGGAGCCGTTTGGCATAGGCACGGACTTGCGCACAGAACCCCTCCGGAAATCCATTCGCACAATGTCCATGTAACGTCCAATCAATTCCAGGCGCCGGTCGTCCGATTGGAGGGCCTCGATGTCAGACGCAATTCGAAAATCGTCCTGGTCCCGCCACCTATTTTTCTTTTAACTAATGACCGCTTGCCATCCGCGAAGCTCAAACCATGTAAAGTCTGGACCCGGATCGATAGAGAAGTGGACAGGCAACAAGTTCCGGTTTTTGTCAGTGATCGGTATTGCTAAAATTTGATGCGCATTTGAGGATTGGCCATTTATGTAGACACCTTGCAGTGTGGTGGATATCGTCTGCCGCATTGCAACCAGTGCAGAAAAGTGAGATTGGTCGTAGCAGAGTAACAACGGAGACCTTTGAAATGCGAAAATAAAAGTCTGCAAGTTGCTAAGCACACCGATGACACTGCTCGGGAGGGCATTCCAGCGGAAGGTAGATACCCCCGAACGGTATCGGGGCCAGCTCCTCGCCATTTGCATTCCTCAAAATCGTGTCGGCCACCACGATGATCGGTCGCTTCAGAATGTGGGCAAGAGCGAACACGTGAATGCACTCGAGAGATTCGTAGATTTGCTCTTGCAGCGAAGATGTCTCGCCAGAGGAACCACTCTCGGAGTGATTGCTGGAAAATACACGAGTTTAAGCTTAAAACTCAAACATGTATTAACAATTAACCTTTGCTGTCGTGGGGTGGGTGATGCAAGCTCCAGAACAGCGTTCCATTCTCGGCGCCATTCCTCCTCGGTTAACACTAGGCCAGACTGCAGGTTGCTCTTGGACTCGTGCCAACGCCATCGTCTGTAGATTGCGTGCTTCCTGCTCCCATATTTGAGCACGTCGTACAATGTGTTGCGTAAATTCAGCTGGCGATCATGCACTCCCCAAATGCCTTAACAGCGATACCGACCGAGTAATTTTTTGTTTGGTAGTAAAGATAAACCTAGCGACGCTGCATGA
This sequence comes from Radopholus similis, assembly GCA_013357305.1. Lineage (NCBI taxonomy): Eukaryota > Metazoa > Nematoda > Chromadorea > Rhabditida > Pratylenchidae > Radopholus > Radopholus similis. The sequence continues at coordinate 101,838 of VAHH01000015.1, forward strand.
AGCAGACAATTCCCATCTCCGATGGTAATAAGCGGCCACATCCGTTGATTGCTGTCGTGTTGGCACCACCAATTCAAATGGCCTTAAAGTCAAGTGGATTATGTCTGTGCACTTTGTCTAGATTGCGAGCCTGCGCCTTCCAAGCGCCGAAGAGTGCTGATCTCGATGATGTCTCTTTCCAAAAATCGCCTGAAGTCGTCCGGATATTGCTCCAAGTTGGGGAGGATGAAAGCATAAGCTGGAGCTTTGAGTGTGTTTTGTTGACCTCGAAGCCCTCCACATCCATTTAAAAATGGACCTTATAAGTCAGAATTCAAAAATCGAAAATTTTTTTTAAAATTAACCTGGCTCTATTCCTGATATCGCGTTGCACGAGATTGATGTTTTGTACATTTGAGGAACAAATACAATTATTACCTTCGAATTTTGAATTAGTATAACATTAACATATAGGTAGGTAGTAAAATAGGTAGTAACTAGTAAGTAAGTATGTAGTAAGTTAGTAAGTTTAGATTTTAGATGGGCAGTGCATTAAAATACCCACAAATGAAAATCTCCGCTAAAATCAACAAATCATAGCTCATTCGACGCGTCTTGACGAGCTGAGTCGAATG